>JAQGCS010000284.1:0-27097 GCA_034702105.1 Fuscozetes fuscipes
CTCTCTCTCTCTCTCTCTCTCTCTCTCTCTCTCTCTCTCTCTCTCTCTCTCTCTCTCTCTCTCACATGCCAGGGCAAAATCATATTTAAATGCATATAAACAGAAGCGATGGTATTATGGTTTATATTCAGTGAACAGTAGAGTAAGGAATAGAAAATTAGGGAAAAGTAATAAGTAATGGAACAGGTTTTCACCGGCACTTGTATTGCTCTTTATTCGCATAGTGAGCCCAAGACGATAGATAGCCTGTGCTTCGCTATGTGTGCGCTTAAAAAGTCGTGATTTCACATGAAGTCCATGATTAATTACATATATATAATATATTTTGGATTATTAACAGTGAGTTCCACTACCACTGCAGTTAACGCACAGATACCACTTGTTTCCCATCGACTCTAACCATAATTTAGTGCAAAATAGAGAGAAGAATAAACTGTATTATCCACTCGTTTCGAATTATCCAGTAGTAGTTGAAAAATGTGGTGCACTCGTTTTCGCAAATACTGCACACAATATTGGTCTCTGGCTGTGCACTGGCGTTCAGGTGCAATGTGTGCCGGTGTTTTACCACTGCCTACTCATTTAAAACATACTAAACGGACCGATAATTCCTATCACGTAATGCTCAGACTCTGATTTAGACCAGAGTTTGATCAAAGCTCTTATTATTGATAGAGAAAGAAGTCCCGCACCTGAGCTCTGTGTGCGAGACAAGTGCCTCATACAGTGTGAGCGCACTGATCGGTCAATGAATTAAAGCACCTTCTCATCTAAAAGCTGTGATCTATTTGAGGGAATTATGGGAGTCAGACAACAGCCAGTGCTGTTCAGTGCACAGTCAGAGAGGAAACTATCACTTAATTAATAATCATAAAAAAATCAGAGAATTATTACTCTTTTATGAGTCAGATCTGTATTTTCCGAGAATTTCACGAAAATATATTTGACGTGAGATTCATAACAATTTGTTTCTAACTTTTACTTTAGTTATCATTTCGAAGATATTTTTTGTTTTCGTTCACAATATTCTCACAGCACAGCACAACCCAGACCTCTCTCTCGATTGAGTGGAAGGCCTTTCAAGTCATGCATTGACTAAATTAAATCACTGACACAATAGAGAAAATGATTATTTACTAAATGATAGCATACATTAGAGATCAGTAGTGGCTATTATTTCATGTGCTGTTCGCCACTGGAATTCAATGTCAACCCATAATTGGATACTAAAGCATAAAGTTATGTCATATATCACACTATAATCTAATACAATGAACAAAAAAGTCTGTAATTAATTGATAATTCATTGGATGATAAATCATATTTTTCTGACACTTTGTTGTTCAGTAATGAACACAAACAACAAAAAGAAGGAAATATTTTTTGCTTCTTGTAATTCAATTTTGAATAATCTTTTTTTCGCTGCTCCCGACTTCTCAACTCTCAGGTGCATAACAATAGAATCGCTTTAGATTAGCTTAACAAAGTAGCCATGCTCATTTTGCAATCTTGAGGTTCTCTTCATTAGCTTTTCATTGTATAAATGCTAAACATTTAGTTTATTAACGATTTTAATGAAAAACTAACGTAAAGAATGAGAAAATACTTTAACATCATTTTAAGTGCATTATTATTATGAAACAAAAGCACTATTCATCACAAGTCAGTGCATAATTGCTTGGGTCAGACCTGTGCTCCACTATTGCGACTGAAGAGTACTTCTTATGAAAATCAAATACAATTTGACAATAATTATAAACAGCGAAAAAGTAATTTTCACAATTATGTTAATAACATTAGCTCTGAGCCAATAATTTATTAAATTCAATGTCTAAAGTTTGACACATAGAGCACAGCATTCATAAAAATGATATATTGCTCGATAATTAAGAAATTTTTTCCCAAATAATTTTTTCTTGCAAACTAATAGACAAATCATTCGATACTTCCAATTATTTAATTTTTTTTCTTAATTTTGTAATTTTTTCGCATTCAATGGAAAAGTGTTGCCAAAAGTCATTTTAAATGTTGAGAAATATAAACAAAAAGTATATCGAAAAGTATTTATTTTTTTGTACTGAAAGGAGCATTGATTTGATTGCAAAGTTATCATAAATTTTTGGAACGGAAAAAATAACCAAATCTAATGTCAAGCAATTCATTGCTTTAATACTTGGAAAAGAATTAATGAATTTTCTGTTGGAAAAGACGCTGAAAAAAGTTAATAAAAATTAAATGATAGCAAAAGAATTTAATGATCTCTGAATGAGAAGAAACAAAATGTAATAACAAAAAGAGATTAATAGAAGAGAATTCATTACTTGTCTATAATATGGTTATAATAGGAGACAGTATTAGATGGTATTGAATGGACTGACGTTTTGCTTATGAAGGCATACATTAGTTCGCGTGTGAAATGCCATCAGAAAATTGTTTCTATCGGTCGTCAAAAAAAAGTTCTTCAGTCAGTGATAGCAATGTTTTCTCATCACTGATGAGAGCAATGCAGAGCACATCACCGGTGCTTCACTGGTTAACAGAAGCACAGGTAGCGCAGAGGCTGATGCAGAGCCTCTCATAGAAGTACCGATGATTGAGAAGAGTTCAGATCAGATATTGCCTAACAGAAAGTCAGGTGGAGTTTAATATTAGTAATATATGTGTAGTTTAGAGTTATAGGGACTGCACGACTTGCACTAATTTATCAGACCTTTGCTTAGAGACCGAGCAAAATTATTTTTTCTTAATTTGAAGGCACATCTCTTTTTCAAAGGGAAGACAACACAAAAACGTTGATAAAGAAAGAACAGCACAGAACAGACCATTTTTATGGCCATAGATTATATAAATATATAAAATACTGATATTCTTATTCTTGTATCTGTGCTCTGATTTATATATATTGGTTGCCATAACCAGTGGCATAGCTCTGGGTTATGGAAGAGAGTACGCCTATAATTAGATGGTATCGACAATATGTAAACGGTAATCTCAAAACGTACATCACATGAACAGTGTTGGCCGCACAGCGAATAAAAGGGCGCGGCTTCAGCCCAGAGTTTCTTTTTTATATCAAACGCATCTTCGAGGCATCTGCATCTCTGACGACTACTAGTACTCTGTGTGCTGTTCTCTTATGAGAACTAGAACTGGTCCGCACTCATCCAAAACCATTTTTTCTTCTTTTTGCCACTAATTTTATGGAAACTTATTCTGAGTTTGAATTTCGGTGCTTATGAACTAATGTTTGCCCAAAAGTGTCTCTGTATTAATATATGACTTCGATATTTATAAAAAGGCACAGTATATAACACATGCAGTATAATCAGAGAGGAAGGCGTGTTCGCACACATTCAGTCGTTCACTACTATCTGGTCCAAAATCATAATTGTCTTTGGAGTCGATGCAATCGTCTGAGGAGTAGCTCTTCTGCTCCTATATTTATCAGCCATATTAATAACAATCATTAGATATGAGAAATAGGAAATACACAAAAACAACAACAAATCAAATAAATAGAAATAAATCGAGCACTACCTTACAGAGCACTACCTCACAGAGCACTTCTTCAAAAGCAATTTCCAGAGTATCAACAATTGACAGATACCTGAGCTCTGCTCTGAATTATTGGTTTCTATTCATAAGCCATTGTATTCTTTTTTAAGACTAATAGAAAACTTTCTAACAGTATAGAGAGGCAGTGCTGTTCTACTAGTGCTGTATTAGAAAAACATTATTTCAATTTTTTCAACTTCTTCTTACAGTTGAGCTGTCAGTACAGCTCAATGATCCCGAACATAGTATTTTTCTTTTCTTTCAAGTATTCTATTAATGGTTAAGTTTAGTCTTATGTTATTCCCTGTGGTTTTTATAACTCAGTCGTCAGTTATAGAAAATTATACTAATAATTACTTCTTTAGAAGTGAATGTCATTGGGATCGTGCACTCTCTCGCACAGCACAGCACAGCACAGGTAGCATTGATTGGCCACTGTTACACAAAACTATGCGAGTGATTAATTGTTTGATTTGTTTCCCAACAAAGAATGAGTGGAAGAAAATCTTTGTTAGAAATCTCTCCTAATATGTATTGTATGGATATTAATGATTAGTATATTACAGTGTAATACAGTTTTTGTAAATGTTTTGCTTCTAATTCTTTTCGGTTGGATCTCACGACTAAACAATTGGTGCGTTTATAGAGATAATAGAGATATAATGCAATAGTTTTTTCAATGCATTTAAATAATCCTCAGATAACTGATAATTGACTCCTTTCTGCCACTAATTCTTGAGGTGTTGTTCGGCTATTTCCTAACTACTGTTTATGCATAGCCTGAGCACAAATTCTTGTTAATTACACCATTGAGTTGTGTATTTAAGGACACTATTGATTGTTATTTAATTTATTGGCCGTCAGCGCCAACAAAATTACTTAGAGCGATTTTTTGCAGCGATTTTCTATCATTTTTATTGTCATTATATTATAAATGGTTTAAAACTGTTTGTGTATAACAACAACAAACAGCACAACTCTAATAAGAATATCACAACAAGCGATCAAAAACTAGAATAAGAATAACAAAATTGTTATCTAATATTCGTTATAAGCCTTTTGTGAAAACCCTAACAACAAGATTGAGAACACATTTTCTTCTCCTAATCCCTTCTTTGATCTCATTTTTTAAGTGCTATTCTTTTGCTATTCGGGAGCTCAGAATAAGAGCAACAGAGAGTATTGCAATTGATATGATATATTCAATGTGTGTGCGAATACCCTCAGAGGCAGACAAGACTTTGTTTTGTTGTATGCCTTGTGTTTGATATCTGACTAAATAATAAATTAGTGAATATCTAAGGCTTTGGGAAAACTTTTCTCAACAGAGAAAGAAAAGGGGAAGAATACAATTTTTTCTGCTACTCCAGTACTACTCCAGTGCCTCTTTCTTTCAAATTTTATTTATGAAGTGCCCATTCGTTATACTCGACTGCGAAGCACTTGCTATGTATTGATTAGGACTCAATTTGGGCCCTCATTCAGTGCATAGCGTTGAGAAATGTATGAGAAAACGGGAGCACAACCAATGCATGAGCACAACCACAACCAGCTCTTTTAATAAGTTATGCAAATCGAAAATTGTTTATCAATTGCTTTAAACTCTATTATACAGTAAATAATATGTATTTAACTCTGAGAGCTATATATCTCAGAATATATGTAGCATTTGGTCCAAAATTTATTTAAAAATTATTGAAAACTAAATAAATTCATTATTTTTTCAAATAAGAATTTCTTTCTTTGATCTTTCATTCAGTCTTTTGGCTGCAAAAGAGATTTTCTCTTAGTTTTTGCGCTGATTTTTAATTGCAATTTGATTTACATCCAGTTCTTTAAATGAGACGTTTTTTTTAAGTAACAAGCTTTTAATTTTCCGTCATATCAGTGAAACACAACTTGCAATTTAAGAAAAAGCCATTTTTAGTGAAAAAACTTATTTTTCCTAAACTTCATGATTACCACACATTATATCACCGAACGATAAAAACCGGCACTTCTTTGAATATAAAATTTATATACGATTTCTGTCGATATAACGAGAAATATGTCTTATTTCGCCACTTATTTTAATGCCTCAATTTTGGGATCAATTTATTTAAAATCACTTATTATCCAACAATTTTCCCAAAGAATTAAATCTGCGATTCTCTTATTTTTATTAAAAAAAATGCTATTTTCTTAAACTATATCGCATTTAATGATCAAAAATGAATGGTATTTATAGTGAAGGCAAGTCTTGAGTATTGCACTCAACGCCTACTCTATCTTCTAATTGACTCTCTCTATCGACTAACGTTTTTTAAGACATTTAATGCTTAAACTCATTAATGCATTGTTTTGATAAACGAGTGAATTTTGTCATTAAAATTGAGTAAAATATTTCCTTACATTAATCTATTGAACAAATCGTTTAATTGAAAGACAGGCGAAAAGGAGAAGCCATCAAAATACTCAATTTGATTATTATTTTTTCCAAAGCATTAGTCTCTCCAATGAAACAGTTGTCTGTTATTCTGTGCAACAAATCCTTCTTATTATCTCATTTGCGGTGATAGACCTGTTATAATGAGCTATTTATAAGAGCCAGGATATAATACTTAGTTTAAATCTTCTCAAATGTTTTAGTTTTAAAGCATATAAAAATAGTTCTAATGAGCGAAAAGCAAAAATATAGTCTCATTACTGTTTGAATGGCCGAACACTACCGTAAAGTAAAGGCTTTAAGTAAACATTAGATAAGAATTAATTCATAAAATAAGAAAAATTCTCGTTTTGAGCAAAAAAGAAAAACTCAAAGTCAAGAGAATTAGCAAAAGAAACAAAAAGGTTCTTATAATTACTGATAAGGTCTAAATGAAATCTTTACTCAATAGTGAATATTAGAGTCAATATTCATAGTGTATGTGTGTTAACCTTAACCCATAAGCGTTGTTCACATTTGAATTATTAAAGTTTTAAACAAAAACTGTGAATATAATAAACAAAAATGCGCTTAAAATGAATTAAATTTCGTTAAAAAGGGATCAGAAGAGGAAAATAATGAGAAAATAAGTGAATTATTGTTTGAATAATTAGTTTGCATTCACTTTGAAAGTCAGGAATAATTGAATATTCAATTGAATCGAAGACAAAATTTTGTTTGTATTTTATTATAATTTTAGTCATAAATAATGAATAAGCGATAAGTCATCGCAAAACTGAATCAATTATTTGTTGTTTTAATTTATTTGATGTCATTTTATTAACGACTCTTTCGTACGAATAGGTTCGCCACAGATTTGGCTGTTTCGACGAGATTCAGGAAGTGGACGGCCAACGGGTGCGACACTGCAATTGGATCCGATTTGTTAGTCATGTGGACCAACTCACAGATACGGTCAATATAGTGACCAAGCTAATCAGAGGTGAAGTGGTCTATGAGGCCATAACCAATATCGCGCCCAACACCGAACTCGTCGTCTATTATGACTGTAAGAAACTCAACGACACATTCAGTCCGCAGACAGCACTCTACCCATCGTTGTTAGCGTCGACACCATTGTTACGTTCCCATCACCATACGTTCATCTGCCGCCAAACACTTCAGGGTAATTATCAAATTTTCTTGTGACAAATATGACCCTTCATATCAGTTTTGTTTGAAATTCTTGCTCTTTTTGTATTTCACAAATTAAACTCGATAAAAGATTTATATGTATTTAGGATTTATTTTGGCTGCAAGTGTTGCCCCTTTGCTAAATTGCTAAACAGACTTATTCTGTCCGTTAATGTCAGTAGTGGTTAAATAATTCTCATACTATAAGACATTGCAAGAATCGATTGGCTTTTTCTTAATAAATATTTTGATAAATAATCAGATCATCAAAGATATCGTGATTTTCGGCGATTCTCTCAAATGAAAAGTCGATATAAATATCTTTTTCTCGATTTTATATATTTATATATTGAGTGCAAAGAAAATAAGATTAAATTTGATTAATTAGTGAGAGCTCTGACAGAACTAACTGTTCGATTCGCAAACCTTATAATTAATTGGTTTCAATATTTTTTACCAAAAAAAGAGTTAAAACTCTGATTAATCAAATGTTTTGAACCGATTGCGAACAAAAATGAATCATTAAAATCAGATTTAGTGAAAAGCAATAAAATGCTGATTGAATGTTGATTTGTCGCCAACAGACAGTCCACTTGATCTGTCCATGTCTTTGGTGGCCTCCCCCTCCTCTGCCTCATCGTTATCGACATCATCTTCATTATCCATATCATCACAGAATGAGAACCAGAAGCCATCCCCTACTGGCATATCGCTAGATCTGTCGACAAAGTCTAAGTCATCGTTAGGATCGCTAACCCTTTCCCCGCAAAACTCGATTCTTCACAATAAGATAAATAGCATAAAATCAAAATTGGTTTCCGTCGCGCAGACGAACGGCAACCGTGAATTACCGATCGGTACACAATCGCCCGACCCTATTAGCAAACCAGCACCGGTCACATCAATAGTGGTGAAGAAGCCACGAGAGAGAACAATGTTACCCTGTGAATACTGTGGCAAAGCATTCGACAGGCCTTCCCTTCTTCGTCGACACCTAAGAACACACACCGGAGAAAAAGTATGTTTCGATTAATTATGATTCAAATTGCGATAAATTAACGATTAGTGGCTGAGAGGCAACACTTTAATTGCCGACGATTTCCACGATTGCATTAATGGTGTAATTCTTGACTCCTATGAAAATCTAATATCGAATGCCGTCTACTTTCAGCCTCACGTTTGCGATGTTTGTGGTAAGGGCTTCAGCACATCCAGCTCATTAAACACTCATCGCAGGATCCATAGCGGAGAGAAGCCTCACCAATGTAAGTGTGACTTATGTTCACCTGTGCTCTCAAGTTATTGCCTTTCATAACAATACCAACAATTGTATAGAATCGCGAACAATAGCCACGAATATAATAATAGAGAACCATATATGAACGCACCACTGGTTCTGATAGGGAGCAAGTGCAATCATATTTTCCATAATCAAACCATAGACCTGTGCCGCACTGCCTATTGCTATTGTTAGTTTTGGGTTTGTGCCTTACAAACAAGAATTTTCAATTAAGTTGAACTCAACTCAACTAAACTCTCAATTTTTCATTCGTCACTAATTATCAAATTATTTAATTTAATGGTTTGTTGTTAACCAATGCTTAGGTCCTATTTGTGGAAAGCGATTTACTGCCAGCTCTAACCTCTATTATCATCGTATGACACATAATAAGGTGAGTGAAAGCTTTGCCTAATTTTTCATTATATTTCTGTACTGTTTTACATATAAATAGCAGTAAATAAATAGAAGCGAAGCATAACATTGAGTGAGAATATGAGAGAAAAAATAGTCATACAAACAGCACAAACATAACTTAAACTGATGTTTAAGTAAGCGTGCAATACATGCGATTCAACGCCAACACAATAGGCTCTCCTTTCGAACACCGAGCTCAGTTATACCCACACAGACTCACTCTCCTCATGACTATAATTCTACTGACACTCCAATATTTCAACGCTCTGTGAATTGTTTTTTATTGAATATGTGAAGGCATGAGAGCCTCGGATAGCGATATATTGTTTCCTTGAAAAGCATATTCTTCTTATACTACCTCTCCTTCCATATCATTCTCGAAATCTATTATTTGATTCACTGTTTTTTGTGATAGAAAAGTATATGAGATTTTGAGCTCCGATACTGTGATATCAAAATTATAATAATCGGTATAATAATCACAACTTTTCTCTATCTTTCCTTTTCTAACAAAGAATTGTTTCGAAAACTTATTTTTATGAACTATTTTATCGAATCAATCAGTTGTAGAAAAGCCTTCTTCTGATGAATATCCAGAAGTATAACACTCAGCATATAAGTGTCGATACATTTGAATAGAGATAGAAGAGGAGCACAAAAATAATTATAAGTTTGAAAGCGTTGGCAGACAGTCTGTCATAAGGAGTGTATCGGAAGACAGTGCAGGCATTGATGCGATTCCTGAGCACAGGTATAACAATACTTATAAAAACATAAGTCAAAAGTACAACACTATTGTTGAGAATTGCGGTACAAAACTAGAAATTGTTTGACAATCGCTAAACAATTGTCGCTTTATTTGCCAGAAATGGGTTCTAAAGGAGAGTCATATTCTTCAGTCCTATTTTGCCCATATATGCCACACATTTGAATGGCTGTGCCTTTACTGTCTTTACTGTAAATATTTTATCCATGAAAGTAAAGAAGGAAAAGCGACTCAAACCTATTAAAAATGCCTTATTTCTGGTAAAATAGTACAGAGAGTAGAGCGCAAAGTGAACTGTGCTCTCAGTTGGGTTTGACAGTATGTGTAGTGTAGTCTTCGCGTAACTTTTTATGAACGTCTGGGTGTGGTGTCGAACTGTTCACTGCACAAGTCGTGTGTACACACAGTGTGTTATTTTAGGCCTTCATTGATAATAAGGTTTTTCTCTCAAAGAATAAACTTTTAAAAACAGTAAAGCAATGGATATGTGTATCGACCCGTATGTGTCTGTCTGTGTGTTTTAAGAGACCATACTTTGCTTTAAGACGCGTTCCTTAAAACCTTTTTTAATTGTCTCCGGGCAGTGTTTGTACAGCACATGTATGCTTTGCGATAAGACCAATCCTCTATGAGGCCGTACAGCACCGGCCAGTAATGTACCAAAAAGTAATTGATCTTATTTATGGTAAAACTCTTCGACAAAAAACTAAAATAACGACTAAGAGCTAAAACAAGGAGCGGTTGCCCTAAGATTTTCTATGTTTTGAATGAGTTCTCGTTCGGCACTTGAATGAAGGTGCAGTCGCTGCCAGTTATATCACACCCATAGTTATATGCTGTGTGTTTGCATCCCATAAAATCTCGACTAAAACTATGGCATCAATTTCTGCGATAGACTCACTCTCTGTTGCCGGGAACAGACATTACAAGATGTAGCGCACAGGTATATAATATTGAAGCGACAAATTAGCATATTTGGAGTCAGTATTATATTACAAACTATGAGATCAGTAGTCATTAAGTCTGGACTCCGCTCTCGTTTTGTTTCTTTTTATAAGAAGACCTCAAAGAATATTTAGATTAACTAAAAATGATTTCCGAACCGAAGTATACCCACAAAGACTATAATTTGCTTTTTTCTTGTTTTAGTAAATCAAAAACAATTTAATGCATTCCCTGTGTATCTCAGCACAGGTCCTATTATAACTCGGTTTAATAAATTGCATATGAATTACATGACATATAAAAAATATAATACCATTTAAAGTGAAATTTGTTATAAAGTGTCAAATGTATGGCAAACACAATATGTTTGTGATGGGTTTGATCGCTACTACCTGTGCGCTACAGGTTGTGCTCTACTGTACCCCTGAATTAGGAGCGCATTTGCCTCCACATATAGACACTGTTTGAAAGCCGATTACATAAAAATAGTAAAAAGTCTGAACTAAAACTTCAATATATGGAGAGAGTGTTTATGACAAGTGATTTTGATTCAATAGGTATCCCGTTGTGTGCTGTGTGTGCGCTCTGCTGTGCGGAACTCTTTTGATCACTACTTGTTATATAACCAATTTTCTCTTTTGACCAAAATATCACTTTTTTAACGAATATAAGGCAGAGATTGAGTGGAGTTGAGTGGAGTCGACTAAAAAATAGATTTTTGGAGGCATTTAAAAGGTTTTAGGGTTTGGCACTACTGGATGGGCGGCGGACTCCATAATAAACAATTCTTTTCTTAGAAGAACGACTCGCCACCAGTATATTCTTCTGCCTGTGCTCTATGGCTTCGGATAAGTACCACATAGAGAGGTGGAGATGCCAAAAGTCGATGATTGCCATGTTGAAGGAGGT
Source organism: Fuscozetes fuscipes (assembly GCA_034702105.1). NCBI lineage: Eukaryota > Metazoa > Arthropoda > Arachnida > Sarcoptiformes > Ceratozetidae > Fuscozetes > Fuscozetes fuscipes. The sequence continues at coordinate 11,470 of JAQGCS010000284.1, forward strand.
CTGCGCTCTGTCTCTATTCAGAGCTCAAATCTTTCATTAACTTTAACTTTTTATTTTTTGCTTCGACTCTTCTCTACTCTATGTCTGCGTTTATATCTCGTGTTGTGTTTGTCTGTTAGTTGTGTTTTCCAAACGATAGCCCATTATTTGTTGGGATCTCTGCAATACTGGTGCGAATCACATGCAGAGTCAATCACTACCAGAGCTATCATTTTTGTGTTGTTGTGCAGACCATTTCAAATGGTGTTCTAATGTTGCACAGAACAGATCACAACTTGCGTGCAGACAGATCTTACTCTGAGTATAGCACTGGTCTGCACACAAGTACTGTCTTTAACCATATCTTTAAATGTAGATCAGAAGCAGACACAGCGCAGCACATCAGCCAAATATTGTTCTCAACGACCAAATGAAAGATCTGAGCGAAAAAAACGAACGAATGATAAGAAACTGAGACCAAAGCCTGTATTTAGTCTTCAAGTCTTCAACGATAAGTCACTTAAAGCAGTGTCTGTTTTGACTGACTGTTCAGTGCTTTCCTTTCTATTCTGTTCTCTTTTATATTGGATTCAAGTAAAGGAAAAATTGTTTTTTTCCTTTGAAGTGAAAAAAAGTTAATATCATTACTAATGATGAATAGCATTGAAATTGAGAGGAATCGCGAATATACTGAATGCCAGACCATTCAAATAGCAGATATAAATAACAACCTGCACTTTTTTATATTATTGTCTATTTTCTTGAGATCACATTATTCGAGGGACAGCCGAGAAAATTACAGCTCTGCTCGCCTTTAAGGCAAATACTGAGTCACTCGACAGTTGATTGCAGTCGCGAATAGTGTTCTGAAAATAACATTTCTCTCTCTTTTTTTGTGACTGAATTTCAAAACACTGTTTGACAAATAAAAGAGAAAAACCTATTATTTACTGATAAAGCTTTTGATATGTTTGGAGAGTTGTGTCATCTCATTACTGCTCATAAACTATCTTACAATCAGTGATGGCTCTTATGATGTCTAAAGACTTGGAAAAGATACTAAAGTATCTAAAACGTGGTCGACTCACAAAACATCCATTGAAGTTAGTTATGGCACTCAAAAGCAGTTATAGCTCTTCGATAACATGCAAAAAATGAAGGCATAGATAAATGAAAGACACACACAGTTTCAAAAACAAAGAGTAAGACTGAGAAAAATGTTTCTCTAGAAAAGAGTTTTGTGTGAAAACAACAAAAGCAAAGACTCCGTCAAAGCATATGTACCACAAGTCTGTACCAGTATTTTAATGATAGTTTCCATTCCTTTCATGTGATTATACTGTCGCTAATAAGTGGTTTTTTGCGCCAATAACGAGCCATTAATTGATGAAATCGACGTGACCATCAATATATCCACTAGCAGCAACTGGATAGCTTTTGTTTCTTATTCTCTCAAAACTACTTTTCTTCTTTTTGTTCGTTTAGTTCCCATACAGTATTGAATTGATGTTAAATATTAATTTTAAACCAAAACGAGGAAATATTTACAGATCTTACGACAGATATATTCAGACTATAAATATATATAAATTTATTGAATATATTGGAGTCTCAACTCTCGGATCATATTCACCGAAATTATAAATTCTTGTTATTTTTGTTTGAATCGGTTGTGATTTTTAATTCAATGCTATTCGAGTGTTTTATTTTTGCAAGGAGTCTTAGCTTTTGCTATCTCTTATCCTGTTTTGACACATGTGTGAGCACTGGTTGAGCATATATGCAATATATGCCTATGCCAGTTATGCACAGGCATAAAGAGACTCTAGCTATTGCCGAAGCCATCCTACGTTTTTTTTAATCAAAAATGCGATCCACACCCAAATCGGTTGCGATCGCAAATCATATCGATTTTGGTTTTCTTTTGGCATTTGAGGCACGAAAGCCTTCGAATGCTTCACTGAAACCGATCGCAAACAACAAATGCTTATTAACTCTAATATGCTTTCGACAAAAGTAATCAAATGATTTAGTTTTTAAAAACACAGTTTCCTTGAAATTATTGCCAAACGTAATGATTATAAGTCGTTTTGAGATCAAATACTCGTTCTTCTAATGTAGTTATTATTTGTTTTGAATTCCTGGATATATTCACTAAAATATTATAACAATTGACTTATTTCTTGAATTTTAGAATAATTATAATTCAGATGTTATTATATAAAACATTACTCCTATTTACTGATGAAAATTGATATGATTTGAATTTAAATATTATATTTTGAATTTGATTTGAATCCAAAACACAATTACTAACTGACGAGTAGTAATCGAAGGTATCGATAGCCTGGCAAAGGGTCACCCTTTTTAGTAGGTGTGCTCTACTCTGTACAGCAATCACAGCCTTAGGCCAAGGGGTGGCTTTCGTAATACAGGAGCCGACAAACATGGCTCAGAAAAAAACGTAAAATATAAAAGATTCGGAACCAAAACTTGAAGGTCAATTGAAGTTCGCAATGAAGTTAACTTGACAGTTTGATCACGCAATGAACACTAAATGAATGCGCTCTCAGCTCTCTTTACGCTCAGGTATATCATGCAAATAAACGTTGAGTGCAGTGCACACACACAACACTTGTGGCCAATTTTTTTAATTTTCATCCACTTAACTATAAGCTCAGAATTAGAGCCAAAGTTAATGAGAAGTATTATATATGAGAGACGATCAGCAAAAATATAATATAATCTCTAAAATAAGTTTTCTCTTCTTCTTGTTCAGTCTTCTGGTTGGCAGTGCATAAACCTATTATAGCCCTTAGACTAAGACTCTTTTTATAGTTTAATCGCACAGTAATGAAGGCAATAGTGAAGGCAAGGAGTAGTGGAGTCATTGAGTTTTGCTTTCGGACCAACAGTTGTTAAGTCGCTGAGAATCTGATAGAAAAGCTCGGAATTGGATGTATATAATGGTCTGGTCTGTACTGCACGACACAAAATCCCAAACTATAGTCTAATTTTATAGTGAGAGCTAAGCATCGGTTGTGTAACTCTAGTATTTTGTTTATGAGTTGCACGAAATGACATAAACGCACACAAGAAAATGTCAGTCCCCCGGGCTATAAGACCAGTGATCGAAGTAGAGATGGGATGACTCGTAGATAACATTTTCTTATAGTAAACGTATTTTTGGCTCTCATTATGTGATGAACGCAATAGTGTTCAACAATTTCGCTTTTTCTCAGAGTCTCTGATACTCCCATCGAGTCATACACTTCTCTTTGTGACTACTGAGCGCACAGACAGTACAGTAGCGACTATTCACCTCTGGTTAAAGCCATAATTGGACGACTAGTGGTGGATAGCCCTTCGAGGCAATAGTGATGCTCTTATTATATGAGATGCATATAAGACTTTTTGCATTTTGCATGACAAGCATCACAAACGCCAATAAGACAACAATTTTTTATTCTCCTTTTTTATAACCTTTGCCTTTCATTCAGCTGAGCTGTTGTGCTGTCCATTGCTCTTCTCCTCAACAGATAATAGTGCAAACATTAATAATAAATAACTACTAATCCTCCCGAAGAATAATAAAGAGCCTGAAATTGCCTTACCTGTTTCGCCATATACCTGCTCTCTCTCTCTCTCTCTCTCTCTCTCGCTCTCTCTCCCTCTCTCTCTTCCTCCCTCCCTCTCTCTCTCTCTCTCTCTCTCTCTCTCTCTCTCTCCTTTCTGTGAGAGGAGTGCTATTAAATTGTGAGCGCAGATGAAGTCTGATATAATTATCACCATTTATTGTAAGAAGACATTAATGTTTTATTTAAATATTTTTCTCACACAAAACAGTACTCGAATGGATGGCACAGTAATGTCTGTGCGAATCATTATATGAGAGGCATTGAAATTAAAGGTCTTCTCTCATCTCTGGTCTAATTAATTCTTATCATTGAAATAAATCTCACATTTTTTGTTTCGCTTCACTGCTTCGCAACTTTTAAATCATATAATTCTTTAGTCCTTCTCTTCTGACTCTTAAGAAGAAAAATAAGATTTTAAGAGAGAAAAACACATTTAATAATCCAATTATTCAAATATAAAATGAATTCAAATTATACTTTTAGAGTAAAAACGTTTAAAATTTACTAATGTTTTGCTTATATTCTGTGCAATCCATCCATAGGTGAAACCACACGCCTGTCAGCTCTGCAGCAAAAGTTTGTAAGTATTTGATACAAAAATTGCTTTTTTTGTTTCATTTTTTCTTCGAAGAGAAATATATATTCAGGAAAATGAGAAGCAATTTATTAAATTATGACTTTTTAAAGCACAGCACTGGTAGCACTCCATAGTGAGACACTTCGTTTTTCAGACTAAATAATTACAGAATTCATATGATATATGCCATGATTCAGTTTTTTGCTTGTTTCAATATTTTATTGATACTTGATTATTATTTTTGTTGAACCCATACTAATATATCCGCTTTAATTTTTATCATTTGTTTTTAGTCCGACTCCGGGTGATCTGAAGAGCCATATGTGAGTATTGCCTTTACATACAATCTTTTGCGAGAAAAGCCTTTTTCCTCAACTGTTGGGAAAACAGTTTTTGTATGTTTTGTTCATCGGAGCAGAAAAACAATTCTGAATTCATTTCATAATCTAATGACTTAAGAGCTCACACTTTACTCACTTTATTCGCACAATTAATTTGAATTACGATCGCAACTAAATGTCTATTTCGTTGATCTGTTCATTAGGTACGTCCACAACGGTTCGTGGCCTTTCAAATGCCAAATATGTAACCGAGGCTTCAGTAAACAGACAAACCTCAGAAATCATGTAAGACAGCGATTTTGACACATATTTCTACATATTTTTGTAAATAATTTATTGACGTTTGAAAACTGGAATAACCAATCATTATATCAAATATTTGCCAAATTTTATCGAATATTTTATAATTTCGCAAGAATAAATTGCAAATATAAATAGTTCATTGATCACATTAATGCACTCATAAATCTCGGGTAGAACCCTATCGAGCTTTTCTAGGTTATCTTTATTTTTACTTGGTCATCCCAGTTTTCATTTAAAAGTCGTTAATATACATCAATTCATTTTGAATTCATTGAAAACTAATGTATATTTTTGTTATCTCTTTTTCATTCACAGATGTATTTACATTCGGGTTAGTATTGAAATCTCCGCACTCTTTTGATTTGCATTCAAATGGAATATCAAATTCACATAACAGTCATACAAAACAATATTAAATAAATTATTAGTATTTTTGATGAACAGAATTATCATTTAATATAATTAAAGGGAAAGAGAGAAAAAAATGTTATGTTTTGTACACAAGTGAAGACTGAGTGACTCTAATTCAGAGACTAAACTAATTTTTCACTCTAACACTTAAAACCTGCTAAGAATACTAATAACTGCATATAATTCAAACACAACATAACCAAAGCAATGAACACATTTTTTTCTTCGGTGAAAAATTTTTCGCTCAGAAAACGAGAGAAAAAATCAACAGAAGTATTACTACATATGAGTTATAAGATAGTGATTGCTGTTAACTGGTGAGCGCTCAGCCATCCTATTAGTGTGAGCGCCCACACAAAATCACTGCTCATTATAATTTAGTAAATATGGTCATAGATTAGTGATTAAAATCTGAGTTATGATAGAGAAAATCATATTCAACAGACAGTGCCGTAAATATAGAACAACATATTTATGAATGTTTTGCCTCCGTTTTCCTTTTGAGTCAGTTTTAAGACTTTTGGATAAATTTTATTCTCAATTAATTATTCGTTTGATTAGGCGATCGGCCGCACGAATGCGAGATCTGCCAGAAGAGGTTCGCATTGGCCTGCAATCTGAGAGCGCACCTCAAGACACATGAAGAGCCCCAGAATGAAAAGTGTCTCAGATGTTCGCGAGAATTTCCGACTGCCACCGGTTTAGTGACATTCGGCTGTTGCCACGAATGCTATCATAATAGTCACGGCATTCCGTTGTTGAGACACAAAAATTAATGCCTTCTAATGAACCAAATGTCAGACGAAGACAACAAAAACTAAACACTCAAAGAATTATTGCGAAAATGTGAGCCTTCGTTGACTATTAACCAGACTTTAAGATTATATAAATATATTTTTTTATTCCAAATGATATGAATTATTAATACATTTTTATATATAAATACTCATTGAGTAATGAATTCATAGTTAACTGAACTCACCTAACATTACATTAACTTCACATCACATCTGAGCAAAGAATCAAAAATCTAATGCAATGAACTAAAAGTTGTTCAATTAATTTACTCGAAATGTATAGCATACAAAATTCACACAAATCTTAGTTAAAGTACAATAATTCACCTTGCTTATTTTTTGCAACATTCTTCACCAAATGACACCAATAAGTACTGAATGTAATATTAGTGGCACTTTGAAGAAGAGTAACAAAATTATTGCTCAAATAATAAGACTGTATATAAAGGACTTCACACTCGCAGTGAGTGGTCGACTGTTGTATATATCATACGGTAATCCACTTATTCTGTTCCCACTTTATATTCTCTTAATTTTTTTTCTTTTCCTTATTGAAGAGAAAATATTCTTTCGTTAAAAAAAATAATTAAAAGAAAAAACATTTCTCACAATTTGTTGAGCGGTTGGAAACTCTTAGGAATTGCTATTAAAGTTAAGGTAAAGTCTGGACAGACCGCTCATACAACAAACCTCTCACAGCAATTAACGTTTGTTAGCGTGAAATCAAATTTAATACACAGTAATAGTAATAACAATACATTGAATGCAATGAAATATGAATTTTATAGCCAACAAAACAAAAGAGCAAAAGAGATGCTCTAAAACATAATTATGTAGTTGTGCTCAGTCTGGAGGAGAGTGAGTCAAATGCCTAATAGTCAGTGTTGTGTTTGCTATGGTTTTTGTCTGTGTGAGCATTACATTCAAAGAGCAATTTATAACTTTGTTTTGTCTTCTCTTTTGATATGAGTTATTTTGTTTCACTACTAAGTCCTCTATAATTATATAATACCTGTGCTCTCGAACGAGAAGAGAATAGAGAGAAAATGTTACAGTAATTTGTTGTGTTTGCAGAATAAATACTTTTTGCGCTCATATGTTACAAATGTAATACATTTTACAGACATTACTATTGAGTCGAAAGAATTTCGAAACCGAAGAAAATATTTGTTTGTTTCAGACGTTGAGCCAAAATAATGATTATTTTACAGGACTTTTACTTTTAAGACAATTCCTTTACAAACAAAAAATATTATATTTATTCTCATTCTTAATGTTTATATAATAATAGTTACTGTAATTATTGTCTCTATTCTGTGCTCTGGACTCGTGTAAGACAAACACCACTCTTATTAAGAGCTGACTCTCTTTCGACAAAAGGCTGAGTATATTTGCACAAAATATACGTTACTTTTATTGTTTTTATTCTCACTAATAATATAATATTTATTTGATCTGTACTTTTGCTCAAACACTCGATTATATGTATCGATGGCTGAAAAGTATATTTTATTACTATAACTGAAAATAATTAAAGCACACAATCAATTGAAAAGCAGTGCCTCTGTGTATACCTTAAGTGCCACAACACATAAAATACAAGGAGAATAATAATAAGAAAAAATCATTAAATGAATAAATCTATTGATATGTCATGAAAAGAGTATTAGAAAACAATTCAAAGTGTATTTTCTATCGAATAAAGTTTGTTTGAAAAGTTACCAATGCAAACAAGTAGTGCATTCATTGAATAATGTTATCCATTATTGATATTATAATTGATTCTTTCATTTCTGCCATTCATTTAATGATTATAATCGATGAGAACAAAGAATAAAGAATACATTGTAAACAAATATATACTTCTTTTGTATTTATAGTTTCAATTAAAATAAGAGGAAACATATTTCATATTAAGTATTAAACATAAATCTAAGTATTCTATGCATAAAATTATTATATTATTGATATATAAATATATTTCTAAATATGTCTACGAATCGATTTATTTTTGTGACTATCATTATATTGTTGTTCATTGAATATAAAAGTTGACAATAAATGCTAAAAATTTAACCAAGAGAATTTGATTGAAAACGGTTGTGATATTTCAAGTTCAATACTTCTTTGTCTCCGACTCTTTCCTGTTCTGAAGGCTTTGGATAACAAACTAAACACTAATATTATCGCTCATATCAAACATTTAAGGAGAAAAAGCGATTTCTCTTTTCACTCGATCAAACATAATTAATGGAGAAAAAAGTATCGACGGAATTCCATAATCCATTGCTTAATGAAGCCATAGTCAGAACCATAGTTAGAGCCATAGTTAGAGCCATACACCAAATATGTTATTAAATGTGAGCACAAAAGAGTTATAGGAGTAAAGGAGACAAAAAATTGAATTCCAATTTTTAACTCATATCTAAGTCACTGTTTCTCACAATGACCTCGATTATAGTGGAGTTTGATGTGGAAAATCAAAGAGTATGCTGTGCTATTGCAAGAGTATATATGCTGTGCTCTATATTTATAGCTCGAAGGCTCAATCAATTAAAATCGTTTATTACGCTTACAGTTGCAGTCATTGAAATGACATTTTCCGGCTCATAAGAGCTCAGCACCAGAACTGGTGAGGCACAGGTAGTTAGTTAGTGAGGCACAGCAGCATTGATACTAAGTTTGTGCCAACTTGACTGCCATTACTGGTGATAATTACGAGACGACTCCATATATGAGAGCTCTATGAGAGAGAAGAGAGTAAATGTCGAAGAGATAGTCCAAAACCGAAGATAATTGAAATATTGCGGCAATTATTGTATGGGAGAAGAATTTAGGGAATATTTCTGTGCGCTATCAAAATTCAATTGGTATTTCACTTACACTCTGTATATAATTATGATATCACTTATAAGATATCTTAGCATTTGTTAATAGCTTATAATTGAGTCGCACAGAGAAAGTGTCCGATACTTTTGGTGACTGACTGACACTCTCTTTATTTGATGCAAAGAAATCTCAGTTTTTATTTTAGTTTTTCAGACGAAAAATCTTTTAATGACAGGTCTCACAGAATATATTTTTATTGCTTCTAATAATAAGTCTTTTAGTATGAATGATGTGATCTTCGAAGAGGAGAGAAAAAACGTGCCGACACTCAGACCACTCATAAGACTCTTTTGTTTCTGTGATTCTCACGTTTAAGTGCCATAACTCGAGATTTTTCTCTCCAAACCTCAAAACATAAATATCTATTGCAGTGGATGTGCTTTATTAGAGCTCTGACTCTTCACTAGCACTTTGGTTTGACGTCCTCTAAGACAACTACTGCTCAACTCAACTGCACTTAACAATTACTGATGTCATGTAATTTAGCATCACTATTATTTTCCAAATTTAGGTTAAGAAATAGCTGTTTAGGTGCTCTTAATGCTCACCTAGAACAGGCAGAGAAAGAGAGAGAGAGAGAGAGAGAGAGAGAGAGAGAGAGAGAGAGAGAGATAGAGAGAGAGAGAGAGAGACTAAGTGTCGGTGAGATTTGGAAAAAATAAAATAATAAATATGTTGAGAAAAATGGTTTTGCATAATATAATAAGGTTTGGCTTTCGATGCATATAATTGTTTGTGACCTTTCAACTCTAATATAAAATTGGTTCGACAGACAAACAGATGAGCACTTCATAGCATTTCTGTCACACAATCGATACGATATTTAAATTTATTCGGATATTTATTATTCATACATTTCTACTATTCATTTATTATGAGTTTTTCATATCTTTTTCAAAGCATAAGTTTAACGACGAGTAGTAGTTATCTCATCGTCTGTTTTATGAACGCAAAAAAACGTTGCCTTCAGTGATAAGTTTGAGGTAAGTCTGCGCTAAATATATGATATACTCGTCTAATATAATAGTCATAGCAATCATATTCATAGCAATATTCATCTGAAGTCCAGTGCGATCGCAGTACCATATCTTCACTGCTGTTATGCTTTGACTGCGGTTTAAACCTATCATTAGAGCTACTGATCTGTGGCGTCACTTCGGGTCTGTTCAGCTGCCCGGCCATCAGCAGCCATACAAAAAAAGCATTTCATATAAGAGTGTGTCTGTCCCCTACCATCACAGCCCTCCTAATGACAGACTATTCACTTCAACATTCAGTACTGCACTTGACTTTGACTTTTTGCTCATTTTCCTAAAGCCAGTGATTTGAGCGCTGCTTAAAAAACACCTGAAATATATTCTGACTCTTCAGACGAATAACACATTCATTGACGACAAGAAATGCTTTTTAATGAGTTGTCGGTCGACAAGTCTTAAAGGTCTGGACCACTAAAAACCTCATTTGAATAATTGAATAACATTTCATCAAAAGTTATAATTATTTGGTTCGAAAATTACTCTCAGGAAAGGGACTCAACAAATGAATATCATTTGGAAATAGTATTTAAATTGCATTTAAATCATATACACTGACAAAGACTGCATTGATTTTTGAGGAATTTAGGCAATAATTTACTGGAAACGGGTTGAGAGAGGAGTTACTCAATGTTTTCCTTTAGTTTTTGATGTCTCGAAAAAACCGATAACTTAATTGTTTTAAAATATTCAGAAAATGTCTTTTGCAGAACAGTTGTACCAGAATTTCACTGAAATATCTCATGATTTTCAATGTCATTCCGCCATTGAATATATGTTTTTACTTTTCGGATATCATTTAAAGTTTTGCAATAATCGATCGCATATTTAATAAGCAGTAATAAGAAGCGAAATATCAATCAGTTTTCGATAACTGAATCATTAAATCATTAAAAATTCTCAAACAAAATAACGAATATTTTTGGATCCAATCATAAGGGAATAGCAAAAAACGTCCTTTTCCTCCAAACCCAATGACTATTTTTGGTAAATACTATTTTGGAGCCAAATGTTAGACACAGGTAGGACTGCAATCATCATAAATGATTTTATATGGAAAATACTGCATTCAATTTAGACATTCGGGACATGACTTAGAATTGACTTCAATTATAAGTCAGATCATTGCAATCATTGCATTCATTTGGTTTCTGCTCTTTCTTCGGGTCCTCTTATAATATGGACTAACATTTCATAGACTAATGGTTTTAAACTTAACGTACATTTCTTAATGTTTGTGTACATTATTATTATTCTTGTATATGACCGAAGCAAATGTTTCATCTCTCTCTCTCTCTCTCTCTCTCTCTCTCTCTCTCTTATTCTGATCTTTTGATGCATTCTTGAGATGCGGTGAGTCTTTTGGTGTGTTTTGTGAGTCATTGAATGTAAGCTCTCATTGTCTGTGTTTTAAATACCGATTTTGAAAGTCTGACCGCTTTTAGGAGTAATACATTGTATTAAATAAATATCTCATACATGGTATACGAGTTTCATAACTTGCAATACATCGTAAGCTCACAACTGTTGTTCTGCATATGAATAATGTTGTGTAACAAAATAAGAAAGGTACTTAATAATAAATTTTTAGCCTAACATAAGCTGATTAGGCATAACATATGATTATTTCAAAGGAATTGCCATTCGGTATGAGTCGGGACAGACGTCAGAGATTTGCAAATTGCCAAAAAGAATTTGTTAAATACATTAATAATATTTTAAATACTACTTGTACTCATGTGGGAGAGGGAAGGGTAGGCAGAGGGCAAAGAAAGTGATATATTTTTTTTTTGTTTCGTGGAAATCAAACGCAAAATTAGTTTTTCACAAATTGTTTGATTTGACTCAAACTTGAATCCGATTTATGTTTGAAAACCTTTTTTCCACTGAAATAAATGCAATTAAGAGATGAAATCTTTGAGTGCATTCTCTTATGGGAAGGCATAATAATAAAACGTCTAATCACTTACAGACCCATCGATAACAATAAAATTTTTGAGCAAAAATAAAGCTCTTCACGAATAGCCCGGTGAGGATTGCCCTCCAATGCAATTCAAATGGCTAAAAAACAATATAATGCCTATCAGTTTACAGCACAGGTATTGAGAAAAATAATAGAAATACAGACGAAATTGAGACGAATCGTCAGATAATGTTTTCAACAGTAGTTGAAAGCCTTAAATAACAGTTTGACCGGTAATTATCGTGATCTAAAATATGGGATGAGGATGGAGTGCGAGCCATACACAACACAGATAGTGGTGGCTAAGTCGTGAGCGAGCACCTGCTCTTTCTCTAATTCCCTTGGATTGTAGTGCTCTGTATTGCAATATAAAATGATTTACATGTAATGTAGTTCTTGTGCTGTCTTTATCTTCCAAACAGACTTTACATAACACAACACATAAATATCAGTGAATTCGTTAATACATTTCTCTTGCATTGCATTCATGAGTATTGTATCTGTTTTTGTTGAATTGGATGTGAGTCCAGTATCAACACAACAGCTGCTCTGAATAATGATAGTTCGTGTGGCCGTAGACACCAATTACCAAATCATTATTCTAAACACCTTCAGTTAGGAAGTCATACCTGCGCTCATGAGTTGGCCATACGTCGAGTCATGTTTATTGAGAATCAGAAATTATTTATTTTTTCATTAATATAAGTTATGCTCTTTTTCTCCGTTGAAATGTATTATGAATAAATTGGATGCTCTGAGTGCGTGTCTATTCATTTTTGATTTCCTATCTATTCATTACACAACTATTTATGCAGTGCTTCGCCAATTGATTCAGGAAAAACATGCTTTTCCTTTGCCTTTCCCTTGCTCTTTTAGGGAATTTGATTGAATAATAAATACTTGTATTTTATTATTATTTTCTAATCTAATATTTTAATTTATTGCCTGCCGTTCGACCCAATTGTTTCGTTTATTAGACAAAACCAAATGTATTACTATTGAGACAAAAAAGAATTTATTGAAAACTTTGATTAATAATATTTTTCTCCATAACATGAAATGTTTGGTACATTTAGCAAATATACCGCAAAACACAGATAACCAGCAAAAAAGGTGAGAATTAGATAATAGAGAGAAATGAAATTTGTTTGACTCGTTTGTGGGAAAACTCTTTTAACAAACGCACAAAACTTTCATTAATTTCTTTTGAACGGAAAAAAAGGATTTTTGAAGAAAAAACTTGGAGTGAAATGAATTGTAAAACGGATTAAAAATTGCAAAATAATGATTACACTTATAATGAGGTGGAAATACATTAACGAATAAATGCATTGAACACAACATAAACTAAATTGCAATTAATTGCAAAGAAAGGGGACATTATGTTGAAGAGGCCTTACCTATGAAAAGCCAGTGGAGAGCCACTACTTTGATCGAGTAAAGAGAGTAAAGCAGATGAAACAATAACTATCACCTGCTGTCAGACATTCAAGAATTTAACGATCGAAACAAAAAATTTCTTCTTCTGATAAAAAACTAACATTAAGTCTATTATTGCATAATAATTATTGCACATAAAAAATAATTTTTATAGACAATGACTGATCGCATATATAATACATTAGATTCTTAAGTCCAGTCCTCTTTGGTCTGATCTAAAAACACAGAAATTATCATTAAAAACAATAATAATGTATGGAATCTGATCCATGTCTAAGACGATACTGTTTTTGAGTTATTTATCATGAATGAGAGTCGGGGCCAATCCCAGTGCCAATTAGATTATCAGTGGATCTGATCACTAAATATGCCAAACCTAACTATCTGTGCGCTCCGCTCATCCATATACCGATCCTATCAATTTGTTTAGACGTACAAACAATGGGCGTCGGGATAGGCCTGAGCTATACCTGTCTGGTAGAGCAGGTACTCTATGGTGTGCGCAATAATGCGATAAATATTATGTATGTTTTGTAATACATATGATTTTCGATGCATTCAGTGATCCGTTAAACTAATACTCACTTTAATAGTCTATTGGGATATAAACGGAATGTTTTGAGCACCAGATTAGGGCTCAACAGACGAATAACATTAAATTAAAAAATACTTTTGAACTCAGAAATCAAATTGAAGTCAATTTTCGAGAAAAGATTTAAACACTTATCAGATCTAAATATTTCTTTTTTGTAAGTTTTGTTTAAGTCTCGAGTTTTCCAATAAAATCAGGATTTGTTGGTTTTATTCGCGAGTTATATATCAATGAGAAGAACAGGTAGTAATTGTCAGCAACGGATCAGAATACACATTAAGCGATGGTAAGAAAGGTATGGGAAATAAATTTTTGCTCTTCTTTTCTATGACTTAAATCGAAAATAAACGAAAACAAAAATGAAATTCCAAATGAAGAGGAGATAAATATAACCGTAATCTAAATTATATTAAATCAATTAAATGATACTTTTATCGACCAAAATAAAGAGTTTCAGCAGTTTTTAGATGCCTTCAAAACACTCATAGAATCATAAATTCATGAAAAAAATAAGAATTAAAATATAATTAAATTAAATTCAAATTCAATGAAAAATAAGAATTTTGTGCCCGAAATACACGTTCGGGTTATATATCATTATTCCAATAGATATCTTAAAAAACCAGGGATGCATATTCTACGACCAAGGTCAATAAAGTTTAGATGGAAAAGAGCTCTTTAACAAAAATCCAAGGACATCTAGTATAGTTTTAATGCTAAAAGATATATTGTGGCTCTTAATAGAAGATACATGTGATACCTGTGCCAACCGCTGGCCATCCATGTAATCAGTCAAAAGCCTAATGAAAAATGGTTTTTACAAAATTATTTTATCGGAAACACTCATTGCATAAATAATTTCGATTAATTACAAATTAAGAGTTTGAGAGCACAACAAAAAGTTTGATTACGAGAACTGATGAGTTAAGAAGTGTCTCAAAGATTGGCTTTTATTGGCAGAAGTCATCTGAATATTTAAGATGTTTGATGACTGTGTGATGACTGTCCGAATCGTCATTTATTTGTTTTGATTAATCATAAATTTGTTTATTTATTGTCAGTAATACTAATCGTGATTTTATATGAACTGAATATAAATTACATGTGAAGAGAACTTCTCTATAATTTCTGGCAATTTTTGTTGCTTCCAATGACTCCATTTATTCGCATTTGTTTTTTGAGCCATCAATAAAACATTTGAATGTTTGGCCAAAACAAAAGTAACAAAATATCTTAGGATAGGGTATGTATTGCTGTGTAATCGACAAAAAATTATTATTTATGTCTATCGATAAATATTTGGTGCTCTCGATCTCTGCAATAATTATGGGCACAAATGTGGCCCAAAACAAGTGGAATGTTAGCAAATATGACAGAAACGTCATTTTCGTCGGGAATTTCGCTTTTTGTGCACTTATTTTCATTCATCATTTGAAGTGAAATTTTTTCGATATCACGAACTGATATTCGGGCTATTTTTCAAGCAAACAGCCTTTCTATGATGTACTACCAATATTCAGTAGCTCTCAGGGGTAGGACTCGATCACGATTTCTCAAGTGATCATCTTATGAGCTGTCCTTCCATATAGTTTGGTAATGGATGAGAGAGAGAGAGAGAGAGAGAGAGAGAGAGAGAGAGAGAGAGAGAGAGAGAGAGAGAGAGA
>JAQGCS010000285.1:0-27073 GCA_034702105.1 Fuscozetes fuscipes
CACTCTCTCTCTCTCTCTCTCTCTCTCTCTCTCTCTCTCTCTCCCTCCCTCCCCTTTGGTCCTCTCGATTACTCTATTGTTGGGTAAATCCCTCTTTTCTCCCTTTGGTAACAGATCTATTGCACTCTTGAGATAGAAAGGAGCCATACTTTTAATGGTTGGATAGTCTGTTTCATAGTGTGTTTCTTCCATTTTATACGTTATTCCGCGAATTGAATACATTTTTGAACATACGGTAATGAATGTGTTGGTGGCCTTCCTTTGCCTCCTTACTCTTGATTGGTTAATAATTGAATCGTTTGACTTTATTAGTGATTCTCTAATACAATATTAAAGAGTTTGCCATAAATTTAGTTTAATTTATAATTTAAAGCAGTGTTCTGTGCTTTTTGTGTCATTTTGTTTGATAATTAGATGTAGTCTTCAATTGTTAGACATTCTGTAGTTTAATCTAAAGCTTCAATTAATCCATTATATAATGTGTTTGAATGTATAAGATTTTAATGCCTTATTTGTAGACAACATTAAGAGTTAATTCAATACAAACTACTGAATGTGTCTCATGAGCTCATGAATTATTGATCAAAAAGTCATAAAAATGATGATCAGTTAAATTTATAAAACAAGGCTTAAGTCCATTAATTAACGTTATATTCAATGAATTTTCAATTATGGAAAACTTTACTTTCCATGAGCCCCACTCTCGCCCCAAAAATAGCCGATCCAATCGATATATGGCTACTAATGATCACATTTTTTATGTGCTCGACCCAAGTGGTTGTGCCAGCGCTCAGCTGCCCGACAGCACGCCTGCACCGGTCGTATGTCTTGTTCTGGTTAATTGAGATCTGCTTTGTCTGTCTTTCGTAGTCCCTATCGTTGTTTCTCTTGTTTTTCATACAATTCATAGATTTCATGCACTTCTAATCTATTTAATTGAAGGAAGTTCTCAATGAACTCGATTGTAGTGAATGTAATGTAAATTTCTTTATAACTATCGCTTAGACTTCAAATTGTTTTATGAATAACTCATTTCTCTGGTCTTTGTTTTGTTCTATCGGTTGACAAATGTATTCCATTTTTGTGAAATTTTTATTGAAAAACATTCGAAACCGAACTCGAAATCAGAATAAAACACAAATCATTAGTCTATCGATTGTATGGTCCGTCGATTCCATGATTAGGTTTTCCTCTTATTTTGTTTGCATAAACAATATGTTGTGTATATTTCTGTATATAATTAGGAGTTTTGATGACTTAATTTTGTGCCAACGAGTACTCAATATATGTATATTTTTTATGCCCTCATCAGTTAAAAACTGGTTTGACTGGTATACCGGAGTCGCAACTAGTGATCCCTGCGTTCTGACCCCTCTTCTCCAATACTAATGCCCTGTTTTGTATGTTTCTCCATTTGGTGAGGCTTTTATTCTCCTCTCGGTCTTATGTTCAGGTGATTTCATTTCATTAGCTTTGCTTAGCACGAGTTTAGGTTCAACTCGAGATAAAGTTAAATTCAGAGCCCGACTCTCCAAGTGCTGAGTTTGGGCTACATTTGGCTGATGGCTATATTCTGGTGAATTAATTGACGGTTTGTTGTTTGACGCCTCAAATGCCATGTTATGCACTCAAATAATTCAACTCAAACTGAACTTGTTTTTAGTTTTTGTTTCTAAATAATTTGCTAGTAACTCTGGCCGCCATTTTCCCACCTTTATTCGCCAGTAAAAGTGATGGCCCGGAGCAAAACACATTATAAACTGCAAGGGAAAGACGGCTTTGATTACTGGCTATATTTATTTGACTTATAATGCATTCTATAGTTTAATGACTTAATTTCATATTAAATGGTAGGACTGTGCCAGGTGTGTTGTAGTGTTTAACTACTTTAAAAATTCTGCTTGTTCAAGATGGCTTGATCAAACGCCTACCTTAATATGGTCGGCTTTTTCATTTAAGATATATTTTGTTTCAATTCATTTTCATATATTTATATATCATATTTGTTATTCATAGAACATACAGATTTGAAAATGTTCATACAAAATTTAGAATCGATTTTCATCGAGTAAAAACAATTGCTCTGAAATGGTAGTAATTTCCAAATTGGAATTTGAATCCATTTGTGTGATTGATAAATATTGTAAAACATTAATTTATATGATTCTAGGTTATTTTATTGCACTATAAATTGAAATAACTAATTGTAAATTTGAATTATTTTGCAGATCACGTGAGAGAATTCAGTTGCGGGCGATATCATTATCGAACATTTTATTTAGACGCCCGAAGTGACTCCTTATATGTTGGCGCAATGTGAGTAGCTTCATTTAACTGGTTCAAATTATTTGATTACGAAATTTTAAAACTTTCAGGGACAAAATTTATCGTTTAAATTTAAACAATATAAATAGGACTATGTGCGCTGTAAGTATAAATTTCTTGAAAATTTGATCCGGCTTGTGTGATCTGAACATCTTTTTACTATCATTAAAATGATAAATAACCTTTCAACGTTCAATGCTCGCAACTTCTCCAACATTTATTTCTTTGAGCAAATGGTCAAGAACATGCGAACATTTGAATAATGGTTCCATATTGCTTAATTTATTAATATATTTCGACACAATTTCTATTCATTTATTGCTAAACACGAATAAAATATTTTCAAATAACAGCACAAAACTATATATATAGTACAGTAAAACTTCTAGATAGGCCAATGATTTGTGACACAAATGTCCTTACCTTATTAAAAAATTTGCCTAATGAGATGTGAAATTACACGTTAAATGATCATTTAGTGCCAAGTACATCTTATCCTTAATGCGAGGTTTCGCTTAATGAATGTGTGTGCCTAATGAGAGGTTTTATTGTATGTATATACAAACTCTATATAAAAAGGTGTGTGTGTATGTGTGTGTGTGTGTGTGTGTGTGTGTGTGTGTGTGTGTGTGAGAGAGAGAGAGAGAGAGAGAGAGAGATAATAGTTTTAGGCAAAAATTTTTGAAATGTAATTCCATAGAAAGAAAAAAATTGTTTGTCGAAGCAAAATAAACTTTGTCTATACTATAGGAGTACTGATATCGAAGTTATCAACTCTATAGTGAACTAAAAATTTTATCCCTTTCCTCTGAAAAGCATTTTTGTATATTTGAACAAAAAAATTTACTTACTTTACATCTGAATTCAGATTATTTTTCTTCTCTTCCATATTGTGTTCGTATGACTGTATGGGTAAACAAGTATTTCTTTGTCACATAAAGCAAATAAATCTTTTTATATCTATTTCTAAAATTTTTTATTTGCGTTGAATCAGATTTTATTGCTTTTATTCTCAAAGTAAATGTCATCAGATTTTTCTCTCAGTCTCTAAATAATTAATTAATTTGGAAACTACTCATTATATGCTTCCATTCTATGCCATAATGAATCAAATTTTGTTTTTGGTTTCTCCTCCTCTCCTCTATTATAGCAAAATATGATAAAAGTATTTGAGTCGCAAAACATACGTAATTTCATGCATTAATAACTTTAGTGATTAAATATCAGACAATTTTTGCAAATTCGTTGTCTTTTGATGTCTTCTGACTTAAAGATATTGCGATTAAAGTGAAGATGTTTTCAGTGAATGTCAGAAAACGTCAAATCAAATGAAGGCATCATTTTTTGACCGCAAAGACTTTAGACTTGCGTGCGTTGGGATTGTGTGCACCCAAACAGTCATTGAGAATAATTTCAACCCGTCTTAGATGTCTTGTGTCGACTTATAGTCTTTCAACGAGTCGTTCAGTTGTAGGATAAGTGTAGTGCGAAAGGAATTCTTTGCTCTCATCATCTCTTTAGCGGAGATTCACATATTTTTGCTGTTATGCCATATTTGGATCGTGTTTTCAGGGCTTCTCTTATGACCGTAATTCCGGTTCAGTCACCAGAGGTTGTGTTCATTTCCTCTTCAGTCCGAGTCTGGTCTTTACTCTTACACTAATTGGAAACTATCTCTCATACTATCGATAACTCTTTTGAGTAGCCTTTCATTCATATACTTCAAGAGATGAACGGTTCGGATGAGTAGATTTTATTGTAGTCCACAATTGAATTGCACGGAAAAAACCATTGACTGTCTTATTCTCTTAATCAGTGAACAGATGAAAGGGTACCCAAAAATCCGAATTCAATATAAGATTAGTCTTTTATTGAGATCTCAATGAGGAGTTCTTCCAGTATTCACTTTAAAAACATATAATTCCGGTTCAATCGATCGAATGCATTGTTTTATTGCGATTCATATGTTTTGTTTGATCATTTTTCCAGCCCATGTTGGGTTGTGCTATCAGAGTCCATTCAGCGCAAACATCTAATTATTTGAGAATTTATTTGTATTAAAGAGTGTGAAGTCCGTAGTTGTCTATTGTGTGACCCATTCTATTATTAAATGCTTATTTGAAGAAATTTTTTGCAAATCAATGCTTCACTTATTTTGCTCGAAGAGAATCTTTGCTTTATTTGAAGTGACTTTTAGTGACTTCAGTGACTATCAAAAAGTATACACTTTTTGAGTTCTCCCTTAAGACTCGATTCAAACACTAATAGGCGTTATATAATATTTAGTTGTCGTCCAAAAGTATACAACTTGTATAACCCCATATTCATCGATATTCCAGAAATCATGACATCAGTGACTAAAGTTGTATATAAGAGCAGATCTGCAATGAATTTGTTCGACTCAATGCACACCATCTCAGCTTTAATGCCATTCCATTCCTACTTTATCTGAAGCTTTTCTTTTGTAACATTCCTTAAAAGATATTACTTTTTTTGGAATAAAAATCGTTAAGTTTTGTGGAGTTGTGGCCAACAAAAAGTAAAATCACTTAAATTGAAAATCATTAAAATTTTTACTGTTTTCTCATTAATTTGGTTCTTAGAAATCATTAAAATTCTGAGTAAACACTTGAAGATTATCTTATTCTTATAATTATAGCACTTATTTAGAATAAACCTGCAATTATTTAGTATAATTTTTTCGACAGAAATTCCCAAAATGAGTCATTGAGTGTTTCCTGTGCTCATAAGGGAAGTGTCGCATCATATTTGAGCTCATTTTGGGTCTGGAATTGAGGAAATTTTTTCATCGTTACAGTCGACTGATTTGAGCTGAATTTCAGTGCTCTGTCTGTATATCGATCTCAGACCTCATAACTGAATGGCTGTAAGACTTAGACAACTATTCTCTATTCCGATGGCACCTAAACGAGTGTTGGGAAGAGTTAGTGTTAACTCTATATTACACTACTCTATACTCAGATATTCAATGCATCGAAAAAGCTTTATTTGAAGTCATATATATATTTGACTCCTTGTGAGTAACTGTTAAACGAAGAGAAAAGTTGCCGACGTTTGCACAGGTTTGCAACCATTATATACTAGCAAAAGAGGCTCAATCCAGTCGAGAGTTAGAGTTATTGCCATTTTCCCTCTCCAAAGCATTTCACGCAAACGCTCACAAAATTCATTTGATTCACAAATTTGAGAGAATCTCACGAATTAATTTCTAACCCAAAAAGTGTGTCATTTCCGAGGAGTTTAGTAAATATGAAATTAACTCTGTTTTAAACAAAAGACATTTATTTGACTGAAGAGAATGCAAACCCACACAACATAAAAGACTTTTAGACGACTTTATTCTATGCTTAGAAAATATGATTTTCTTTTGCTTTAAGTAAAATTTTCATACATTTCAATGATTTATACAAAGACTTACTTTGTATGAAAATGAGGCAAATAATAGAGTCTCCGGTAATCCAATAAAGCCTTACATTTGCTGCACAATTGTTTTTATTATTATGCAAAAAGTCTGAACTCATCCTCATAGACATCTAAGTATCTACCGGTTCAATGTGTTGCCTGAGTTGGCCTAAAGCTGGTGCTCTTGTATTAGGGCGACTATTGACTAGAATGTATGTAACGCTTAGCCTAAAATCCAGTTTCTCTGTCTAACAGCACAAACATTTGCTGTGAAGCGCTTTTCTTATTACAGCAAATCATTGATGCATTCACTAGATTTGCATTCAATCCTGTAATTTAAAAATTAAAAAAATACTTTTTAACACAAATAGTGTGTATAATAGACGTGCCATTTGTCAAGTTTTAAGATAATATACTAAAACTTTCCTTTTTTAAGTGAAGAATATTCGTTAAATCGGGCGAACATGAAATGTAGGTCTCAAAAGTGATAATTGAAAGCTATTTATTAGTATTAAAAGTTAAAAAACGTTAGTTTGCATTTTGGCCACCGATCTGTTCAGCACTTTATTATACTAAATAAACGGAGGAAAAGAATAGATTAAAAATCGATTTCTCGCTTATTCTGCATTAAAAACTACTGACGACTTACCAGAAAAGACTTTTTAATGGAATTTATGTTATGAATTGAATATTGCTTTAACTCTATTCCAAACTCTTAGATATATAACTCCTGCTGTTCTCCCTGTGCTGTGCCATAACTTTTATAGACAACACATCTTTTTGATAAACCACACCAGAGATTGATTGCTCTCATTTTTTGCTCTTCTTTATACACTTTTTGCCTTTTGCTCGAAGTTAGTCTAACAAAAACTTATTAGAGCCCGAACTGGTTGACTGTGCATTTGCACGATCTGTTTTCGGTGAATAAATTGGCCGCAAATATGTTTTGCGATTCCGACGAATAAGTTTCAATCAAATCTCTGTTAGAGTTAAGAAAAATGATTTCCAAGAATTGCTTTAATATTATCAATGCAAAAATGTTTAGGCAAATGGTGTATATCAGTTGATCAGAGACTGAACACATAAAACATGCAAGTTATCAAACGTGATGTGGATTAAAGCAAAATGTTTGGCTCTAATCTAATTACTTCTAAACAACATATGCGACACAATGTTATTACTTATAACTTAATAATAATAATATCGCATAAAACTATGCAAAGTCTGAATGCAATCGCAAAATGACTTATACTTTATGTAATGCTCTTTAAATAGATTACTTGATTCGTGTTTTTTACAGCAATTCTTAATAAATTTGCTCTGAATTATATTCTCTCCCTTTTATGTCGAATGAATAGTAGGTCTCAGAACGACTACTAATCTATTCCTAACTTTTGAGTACAAATTATAAAAGAAGAAGAAAATGATTTTTGCATTCTTTAAATTACTTTCTCTTTTGTTCGCTCAGTTTTATATTCATTTGGAAGAGCGTCTAATTTTGTTGAGTGCAGTCTTGACTCTAATCATTAGCGATTGAATCTTTCATTTCTGATATTATTACTGCCTTTTTGTCTCCAGTGCTACAAATAACAGCCTTTCGGTCATGAATTTCCGTTCAGTCATAACAATAATACATAAGTGAATAAAAGATTGATTGTCTTCATATGAGCCCAAAATATTTACCTTCAATTGGTTTAAGTCCAAAACATTTTCTATCATTTATGGCAAGAATCACTCAAATCAATTGAATTAATGTATTTGGAGTAATATTTTTGATTTTCTTTTAACAAATTGATTGGCATTTTTCAGTTCATCAAATGCTTGAATTAATTATAAGACATGACATTAATTGAATTCTTACTCAAATTGTCAGACTTTACACGACTTTATTTGCCATTTGGTGTTCAAAAGTATTTATGAATCCCTTATTTTTCGAAAAACAAGATAAATTCATTTTGTGGACTGACAGCAAAGCATTTCTAAGTCAAACAGCAGTCATCTGTTTATTGCCATTATTTGGTATAAATTTGTTTTCAGACAAAAGAATACTCTTTTCCATTAACTTTTTTGAATCTGTTTTTTCATTTTTATTATTCCGACGTAAAAATAAATTGAATTTTTAAGCCTTTTATCGTCAGTAAAGACTCCTTATTAAGAGGGGTGAGCAAGGTTTTCAAACTCAGAACATTTTTCGATCCAAAATTTTTGGGGAAAATTGGCAAAACCTAGGGGCCCCTAGTTCCTCATTTTTTGATTTACAATTTTTCGGAGTCGAGGGTTATTTTCCTAATAGAGCATTTTTCTAAACTTTCCAAAGAGCATGCTTCTTATATTAAAATATTAATGTAAAATATTTTAAGATTTGGCAGTTTTAGTATTGCAAGTTAATGTGTGAACTATGTGAAGAGATTATCGCTTAGACACTAAACTAAAAGTGTATTCAATTCATAAAAACAAATTAATTGACAAAAACGGTAACAAAAATGGTATAAAACTTTTGGGTTAAACAAAGTAAGCTTTCGGAGGAGTGAATGCATATTAAATACACGACTCAATGACTCGAAACAGATAAAGGGATTCCCGACTATTGTGTTCTTCAGTTATCCTTCTATTCATTGGTTGCCATTCGTTGTCAACGAATATATGTCCACACATTACATGTCTTTCCGTCACTTTTTCGTTACTTTATTTCCACTAATGTTTTGCTTCAGTTTTATATGTTTTTATGCTTTCAATGTCTTCAGGAGTTGAGCACTAAAAGGATGCGATGGATGTGCCAGAAATGTATGTTTAGTTGACGAGACAGATGTTTACTACTGAATCCAATACAGTCTTTCCATTGGATTTATTCGTCACAACAGTGGTCTTATTGTCGCAAAAATGATTCCATTCGATAATATGGGAGAAGTCTGTCAGATAACAGGGGATAGCCTTTAAAATGCTGACACAAATTAGTGTCGTCGCCCATAATAACGTCTCTTTTCCTTCAAATGTCTGTTTCATTGAAAAATTGACTTCAAAACTGCCTTCAAATTAATCCGAAAACAAATCATTGTTTCTGTTTGTCATTTGTTGTGTTCATCAGTTCGTGTTTTAGTCTATTGTCATGAGTTTGTTGTTTCGTTTAAATCACAAATTATGGCAATTGTTTTGATGAGAAGCGAACGTCACTATAAATAAGAGCTCACGTCATGAATACAAAACTTTTTAAACAACAGTACAATCCATTTGTGTTTCTCCTTCCAAACTCTATTTCATATATTGAAAGCCTATTTCAAATGCTCTACGTTTCCAAGAAGATGGAGAGAGAGAGAGAGAGAGAGAGAGAGAGAGAGAGAGAGAGAGAGAGAGAGAGAGAAAATCGATTTTTGAAGTAATATCTTTGCCCTAACAGCCATCGAAGCCATTGTTCTGTCCCCTCAAACATATAAAGGAAAGGCAATCTTTATCTTTGCGATGCCTTCTATGCTTTCCATAGACTCTATTCCTCCTTAACTTTATCTCTGGTTTTCATTGACGTTAGGAATTGTGTGTTATATTACTTTAGAGTTACGACAAAACGACTTTATTTCTTCCAATTTTTCAAAACTTAATTTCGTCAATCGATTGAACGACTTTTCTCTGTCTCTCCTTTTCCTGTATTCCAATTAATATCTGAGAAATGTTTTATTTAATCCCAGAAACGATTGAATTAAGAAAAAGTCGAAAATTAAAAAAATGCATTCAATAGAAATATATTGATTTAATGTAATTTTGTTGCTTTTACTAAATTTAATTATATTTGACTTTCGTTGCTGGCAATGATCGATATCAAGTTCCTTCTAATAGACTATTGGTTTACAAATAGACTTAATTTATTGAGCTAAATATCATTTGATATCCTTGTTCATCGCTCTTTTATAACAATTGTTTTCTTTATTGTGTTTAAAATGATTAATATGTCTGCAAATCTTCGAATATAAGACTGTGCTAACTCCTGTCAAACAACTTACAATACCCTTGCTTATATAGTTTATAAATTATTTCTGATTTTTTTCTCAAAGGATTTTTTGTTTTCTCTATAAATCTTATATTTGTGCAATTTTTGTCCTGATGATTTAGTTTTCTATGGAATTTATTTCAAAATAATTGATATTAGATTTGATTCTAAATTCAAATACAATTTTGAAAATAATTTGATGGAATTGTATGAAAGAGCTTTCAGAGCAAACTTTTGTTGAATAATTTGAAGTCAAGTCTTCATACTTAAGGCATCACTTATTTATCCGTTTCGATCATTCAAATGATTTCCTCAAAGAAAAAAATGGAAATTTTATATAATATCAACCATTAATCGAATGAAAGATTCAAAAATAAATGCATAAAATATTTAAATTACTTTAAATGATAAAGGATTCGATGGATGGCAAGTGAGAGATATTACCATCCATTTCAATATAAACTCAATCTGCCCTTATCTTTGAGTTTTTCCAATTAAACATTGACTGAAATTTTTCTTCGATTGAAGAATATTTCTTTTTGAGGAATCATTTCTATGGGTATTGATATGCAAATCAATAATAAAGTTGCAGGAGTTGTCTGAAGCGTTCGAATTTGGCAATAATTGAAATCAGAATTTTCATTAAGAGATTTGAACGAAAGGTTAGGAAAAAATAAATTTAATCAGAAGTGAGTCTAACAATGTTTGTCATCAAAAATAGAGTTTATTTGGGATTAAATAATATTAGTTGACGTCAACATTAATTTATTGTTAGCGACGACACAATTATTGCAATCACTTCACTCAAGCCGTGTCTCGACTTTCATATCGTAAGCTCTTTATTGTGTTTACGGTATTATTAAAGTAAACTTTGGGTCCAATTCTGACATTTGGTTCATTTGATTTGATGTGTATTTTTTCAATTTTCAGACCGACTCGTTATCATTGGAGCCAAACAATGTGGTCAGTTGTGTCTCCAAAGGAAAATCAGAGGTATGCCGTCCCTTTCAATTCATTGACTTGATTTGATTGTCAAAAAAATGATTAAATGTTTTGAATACCTTTCCTTTTGTTATGAATAGCTTTATGACTGCAGAAATCATATTCGAGTGATTCAACCCATAGGAAGTGATAGCAATAAGTTATATATTTGTGGTACTAATGCTCACAACCCTAAAGACTGGGTTATTAATGTAAGTATTAGTTGTGTTCTCATATCTCTTTACATTAACCGAATCGATATCAACGAATCCATTCAGTGATAAATTGTAATATTTTGCATTCATTTATAATTTTAGATAAACTGAAGACAAGTTTATTCTATAATTTATTGACTTCTTTGCAAATGATTTGTTGTTTTTATAAATTGTATTTATTTTTAGGCAAATCTTACTCTATTATCACCTCACGAGTCTTTTCCCGGAATCGGCACCGGTATAGCTAAATGTCCGTTTGATCCGGACGACAACGCAACGGCTACGTGGGTCGGTTAGTATGACCATTGATTTAAACGCACCCAACACAATCAAACATTAAGATTTAGGCAGAGCTCACGAACGTATACTTAAGGCACTGCTCAAAATAAATGACCGCAAATGTTGAACTTCTCTATGCATTCACTTTTTCGCCGAATATTTGAGAATTTTTTTAAGCTTTTAAGTTAATAAATAGATTTAAATAAATGTCTTGACTTCTAAACAGTTTGATTGCCTAAAACGCCATCAAATTTAAGTGAAATGTCAGCAAATATTTACCATCGATTCACGAATGCATAAAATGTTTTAACAACTTTTAAAAACATTCAATTTTAGTATTCAACACATTTTCCAGTTTTAAAACGATTGCTAAGAAAACGATCCGACAATTAACGGTTCGCTTAGGGTTTGCATCCTTTGCTATCAATCAAAAGAACCCAACTTTTCACAAACCATAAAATATGCAAAACCTCCAAATATGACGACTCATAAATGCGATCCTTTCCTCATATAACTGATGACCAGTTGTGGTCTCAGTTTAAGAATAAGTTCAAAGCTCTTAAGATACAGAATAAGCCTTAAAGTAAAGATCAAACAGAAAGGCATCAAATTCTTGAGAAATGCTTTTTTCGATTTTTGAATGAACTGTAAATTGGAGGACAGACACAAACTATAGTGAACTCCGATTCCAAACCTTAGTATTTGTTACGAATGCGATAGTTTTATATATAATCCAAGTATAGACGGACTCCTATTCTGTAGTATTTTCTCGTTTCTCAACTCGTTTCACACAATCATTAGGAAAGTCGATAAAAGGCCAGAAACACATCGAATACTAATGTATTGCTTATTCGATGTACTCTTTCTTACAATACTTTGTTAACCATATCTTTGATGCTATTATAGTGAATAAGTTTTTGCCATAAATTCGTTCAACTCATGGAATAAATTTGATTTTTTTACTGTGAAACCCACTTTACAAATATATAGATTCGGTTTGCTGGTCCTCCCTTACAAGAATCTCGGCCGGGAGGGGTATCGAGCATTAAAGCCTGCTATTATAACATTTGGTTAGGTTGATTATGTCAGACTGAATTCCTCGATAGCTTTTTTTTATTCACGAGTTGGGAGAAATTGAATATCGAAACAAGTTTTGCGATAATTAGTTTTAATTTAAACGGTGTAAAGAAGACGAGTAAATGACTTAATTTCAAATAATTTTCTGCCTAAAGGTGTTGTCATCGTTTGCAAAGTTTCAGTCGAATCCTTGTTTATTATTCAGTCGATTGAATCAATTTGAAGATAGAATTCATTAGAAGTGATAAATAAATGCAATAAAAACCCGAATTAAGTTTATGTTAAGATATTTGTGAGAACAGATTCGCTCCAATTTATCACTTAATACAAAGAAAGAGAGACCCCATGTATTCTGTCACTCGATATATGAGATGTCAGACCTCTGTTCAAAATATTCTTTTGACAAAAATGTTTGAATGCATTGATTTGATTGTGTTTGACATTTGCAGAACATGGAAATCCAGACGGACTGCCCGGACTCTACAGCGGATCTGTTGCTGAGTTTACAAAAGCAGATACAGTTATTTTTAGGACAGATTTATACAATTTGACGACCGGTCAAAAAGTTCAACCATTCAAACGAACCGTCAAATATGACTCTAAATGGCTCGACAGTCAGTCCAACAAATCATAACAAATTTCATCCATTTATTAATTTATATCTTTTCTCGTAATAGAACCCAATTTTGTCGGTTCGTTCGATATCGGAGACTACGTATACTTCTTCTTCAGGGAAAGCGCTGTCGAGTATATCAATTGTGGCAAAAATATCTACTCCCGAGTCGCCCGCGTCTGCAAAGTAGGCGTTCAATCATTGCATTGAAATTATTTCCATTTTTCACTTTGAAAAATCATTTCTGATCTGAAAACTAATTGAACTATCAATTGACTGATAGCGCGATACCGGCGGTAAAAACATCCTCAACAAGAATTGGGCCTCTTTTTTAAAGGCACGTCTCAACTGTTCGATACCTGGAGAGTTTCCCTTTTATTTCAACGAAATTCGTAAGCAATTAATTGAAACGATTTTGAAAATTTGTTTTAATCTCTATTTTAATCAACGAATTGAATGAATAGAAAGCATTTATAAACATCCGGATGACAACCGAAAATTCTATGCAGTCTTCTCCACTTCAATGAATGGTCTGATCGGTTCAGCCATTTGTACCTTTGATCTCAACAAAATAGAAGAAGTCTTTTTGGGCAAATTCAAAGAACAGTCCACTTCTTCGAGTGCTTGGTTACCGGTGCTGAGCAGCAAAGTTCCAGAGCCTCGTCCCGGCACTTGTGTAAACGACACTCAGGTGCTGCCCGACTCTGTGCTCAACTTTATTCGCGGCCATCCGCTGATGGATTCAGCCGTAGCTCACGATAACGGAAAGCCTGTCTTTTTTAAGCGCGACATTGTTTTTACGCGAATAGTTGTCGACAGACTAGAAGTCGATGGCATTGAATATAATGTATATTTTGCCGGAACCAACACAGGGATGGTCTACAAAGTGGTCGAATGGTACGACCGCTCTGGCGAGGTTCACTCAAATCTGGTCGACGTATTCGAAGCGACAGTGCCCGATCCGGTCAGGGCTATGGAAATTTCAGGGAAACATAAATCACTTTACGTCGCTTCTGATTCTGTGGTCCGACAATTCGATCTTCTCATGTGTAGAGCCAGACATGAGAACTGTGTTCGTTGTCTTCAAGACCCATACTGTGGGTGGGAAAGGGATCACTCAGAATGTAAACCATATGTAATCGGGTGAGACATTTGAATTTTCTTTTTTAAGTGACATTAATTTTAATGATGTATTTGTGTTAAGCCTAATGCAAGACATAACGAACGCCACTCCCGGCATATGTGACAACAGTATTAAACAAAAGCAAATTAAAGCCAATTGGGGGCAAAGTATACACCTTCCCTGTCCGATCCATATACCAGACATTGAAAGTATTATCACAAGTGAGGGACCAATTAAATGGTTTTATTACCGAAGTGAGAGGTCGAGTGGTTATGAAGTATTTCCGCGAAGAGATAAGTTTGTTCACACTTCAGATCACGGACTCGTCATCCTTGGCATAAGTGATCGCGAAAACGGTCGCTACGAATGCAAGTTAGGCACTAATACTCTCTACTCCTACACCATTACAGTCGACGCCAGTGAGTAGTGATTCAAACATTCCTTAACACAATTTATATGAAATGATTAATAAAATGATTGAATTATCCTCAGAAACGTGTAACGCTCCCACAGAAGCCGAGTATCGAAAGATCTACTCAGACTGGTGTCATGAGTTTGAGAAATATAAGCAGGCCATGAAGGCCTGGCAGGTCAAACAAGCAGTAAGTCACCACTCATTCCATTGATTGTCTCCATATCTAAACTGATATCTCTATGCAAAGAAATGCCAAACAAGTCATCCGAATGAAGTGTCGAATTCGAGTCCAGTCTCGTGAGCACCAGTCTGTTGGCCAACAATTAAATGGCATTTGTTTTATCCTGAAATTTGTGCTCAAATCTGGTCATAACTCATACATCACTTCTCGATATTTGGGTTTTGAATGAAATAATTTTATTTGAAAAATGCTGTGATATCTACGAAATGTTCGTTCAAAGACTCGACCCCTCAATAGACTCAAAGAGACTGTGCTTTTGTATAATAACCAAAGAATAGCTAAATATTTGACTGTTTTAGCGAAAGGCAATATTGTATTGATTTGATGTCAAACTGATTTCCGACGAAAGACACTAATTATTATAGAATTGTGTTATTTGTGAATATTGTGTATAATATGAGCCAATACTTCATCCAATCCCTCATCAAATGTTTTCCCATTATATGAGACCTTTTAAACAATTAAATGTGAAAACCAATGTTTGGATGGTTTGGAAAACTGGTCGACAATTTGCAAATCGAGATCAAAGTTTTCAATAATTCATTCATCACATCATAGAAAGAGTGCCATCACTTCACAACTATTCAAACCAATTAACGGAATATATTAACAAACAATTAATAATTTTGTCGAAACACTCATTCGATCGCATTATGCAAACAAACGAAAAGCAAATGAGAAGGAAAAGAAAGAGATCCAAAAGAGATCCAAAAGATGCCAAACAATCATCAAAAGCGAAAACGAAAATATCTTTTATCTCTCCTTAACTGTGATTTACATAAAATATCTTTTCATTCCCAAAAGTCTAGTTCTCATCAATCGATTCGTGTTTTAGTTCACAAAATTATTAATTCAAATAAAAAACAAAAATCTATTATTTATTAATAAAATACTTAACAAATAATAAAAAGCAAAACAGTTTCCAAACAAATATTGATTTCCTGCCAAATAGTGTACAGATTTTCTTACAATCACTGAATCTAATTGTGTTTTATGTAAAAAAATAAATAAATTTAAATATTATATTAAATTACTTAATGTTTGAGTCATTTCTTTTAAGTTACGAAACACTTAATAGTTTGTTCGTTCAATTTATTCCGAGCGATGCATTCACTCTATTCGTGAACTAATAAATCAACAAATGATGGGCTAATTTAAAGTCGCAATTCGTTAGTGAGTCCGCCCTTCAAACAGGAATATCCACTTAATTAAGATGTGATGATATTAACAGACCATTCAATAGTATTTGTCGGCTCCAATCGATCCCGGATTTAGCCATTCTTTATATTAATAGTTGTAAATGTGTGCAACAATTCTGTTTCCAAAATTATCTAATTTTAATACATAACTATTTGGTCATGTTTATCGAATTTAATAAAATGATCTAGCTTCACATCTTACTTCAAATTAAGGCAGGGTCAAACATAAAATGAAAACTCATCGAAAATTTATGATTTAATTTCCAATTTATTTATTTATTCATAGAATTTAAAAGAAAATTATTAACAGAGAAATGATTTTGAATTTAAAACAAATAATTTAAGAGAATATGAAAATACAAATATTTGTGAAAATTTAATTAGTTATTAGTAATTATGAGTGAAGTCATTCTTTTTCGTGTTTTTCATTCAAACTGATGTAAAGTTTAGCGATATTTCCCTCAGATGTGGTTCGACCCACGAATTCCAACCGTTTTTTGGAGTTCTCTTCGTTGAGTTTATTGGTCCAAATGCTGAGCAAAGATTGGGTTCCGGTCGAAGCCTCAAAAGGATTAGATTTAAATTTCTTAGTTTCGGGTTCGAGTGATTTGCCATTCGGTGTGTCAGACATTTGGCTGAACTCATTGCGGGCCCAATCGTTGAGTTCCTTCCATGCCCAATTATCAGCCGGTTTCGTACCATTCGCTGCTTTTTTAGGAGACTCCTCTATGGTCTCTACGGCCGGTGTGCGAAGAGAAGGTGGTGTCGAATGTTCTGAGGGTTTCGAACGACATTCCAAAACACAGCTTAAAATCTGTTTGTGTTCAGGGGTTACACAATAGGAACGCACAAAATATTCGACTTCATTCCACAGCATTCGATATAACTCTTCTCTTTTGGGTCCCTTTCCTTTGCAACCAATAGTGGGAACGGGAAGAGTAGTTCCTTTGCTTTCCATTCCCACTAAATGATAGATTGCTTTTTTACATTCGAGAACTTCCTCTTCAGTTAACAACTCTTTCGGTACTAAATTCAGAAAATTTTGAATTTGGATTTGAATGTTGTATAGAATTGTGTGTCCGATAACTGGCGGCCAATATATAGTCTGTTTGGTGAGCGATGCCTTCGCTTTCTCGACAGGGAACAGCACATCTTTGTTAGCAATAGGGATGACACGACAGGCCACCAAACGATTCTTTTTCATCATTTCTCCGAAATCATTGATTCGATAATCTGTTACCCGACCGCCACTGCCTTCACTTATAGAGGGTGGGTCTTCAAGAATTGAGCGACCGGTCCCTAATGTATGAATGTATAGTTCTCCGCAATGACTGGACAGCATATGAGACATATATTTAGAGCCTTTCAGTCGCGGCATTTCCAACATAACCGTCCTTCCACTTAATAGAAAGTTTGTCAAACAACTGGCCGGTCGACTGTTCACATCGACAGATGTAAAACGATGAGCAGCTGTGCAAAAGTGAAGTTCCACAGCATTTGTTCGAGGAGTGCACCACTTTAGACTAATAGTATCGTAAGAAAAGCCTTCGCGAATCTGCTTCACACAAACGCCTTCAACAGACATCGAACCAGATTTGAATGACTCGGTATGTGATTGAGACGAGTGAACGATCTCTACGTCATAGTTAGCCGAAGAGCTGGCGTTCTGTTCTTCTTTCATAGGAATACCGGTGACTGTAGTCGAGGCCAAATCGAAATGATTTAGAACCAAATACGAGAGCTTTGCAGCTAAAAAACGTCCCGACTTTACAGAATGGATTTCAGAAGAGATCAAACAACTTAACGGGTGTTTCGGTATTTCCACGATTTTTGAAGTCATGGTCTGGTCTTCGATGGGAAACGTATTAATGAAAACGAGTTCACAAAAATCGATTGCCATTAAACCACAACTTTTGTCCATTTGTTTCTGTTTTACAATCAATTCGTTTCGTTCGACAATCAATTGTTTGACCGAATCTTCAATCGATTTGATGTGAGAGTCGTTTCTAAACGAAGAAATGCAAACAATTCGTCCCCTATTTGATGGTTGGGTTGGAGTGTCTTTGGATCGCATTGTCTGAAGTTGTGTCGGTTCTGAAAGCGCTTCAATCGCTTTGTGAAACCCATTAATGATTTGACTCCTTTCCGACGGCTTATACTGTTTGACCTTCAAGTGTGCGATTGAACTGCATTTGGCCAACCATTCCATACAGTTCTGCAGACTCTGCACTTCACTGTTCCAATCGTTGATATCATTCGCCGATTCAGTGCCACAAACAACGAATCGGATGAGTTTCTCGCCTTCGGGAAAGATGTCCCAAACTATACGACAATACTCTGCTATGGCTTCGACAGAACAGGTCCACAAAGATTTGTTGATCGGACACAACGGGATTATTCCCGACGGCTGACGGGATTTGTTTATTACATCGAATTCAAAGGTTTGCTCACAACTGGTCTCTAAGAAGTAATTGCTTTCGTCTAATATTATGACAGTTTTATAACTAATCGGAAGAGACATCACAACTAACATCCGATTCAATCAATTTCTAAATCACAACAAATTTGAATCAAAAGACAAAAACAATGTATACTTTTATTCATAAAATCAATATTGAATTTGTTGTCAACCAATAGATGGCACTAAAAGTCGGACAAAAGATTCGCATAAATGACAAGAAATTGTCGAAAGATTTTATTGATTTTTCATTTGAAAGCAAATCAATTAATGTCTTAATGTCTTCAATATTTCAAATTTTAATGATTTGACGACAATTTTTAGCATTTGTATCATTAAAAGTCAAACTCGAAGACAACCAAATAAATAAACTAATCATAGATTTATTTTTTATAAAATTTGGTGCAAGCTAATTTTTAGTTTGAACTGGTTGTGTTAGTTTTCAAACCAAATTGAATACAAAATTGAGCATGTCCATATTAACTTGATTGCTTACAATGTTTGAAGCAGTGGTCCTTTGAGTGTAAACTGACTTAAAATTCTTTGGACTCATTCTTCTATAATAAACCTTTTTTAGAGATTTTGAGCGAAGAAATAGTTATAACATTTATATTCATTTTTTAAATTGCGTTTGAAATGATAAAATGAAGTGCCTTGATCAATTGAAATTTTCCAAATACAGCCAATAAATTAGAACAAAGAGAGTAATGTTTTATTTGATACAATCTATGCGTAAAATCTAAATCAGATTTAAGTTTAATTCGTTGCCACAAATTTGTGAGCACTGAGTGTTTGATTAGTGGAATCCAACCCATAATTAATTGATTGTCATTTTGAATCTTATTCTGTCTTTTGTCTGCATTTTATTCGTCTTTTGCACTGTTTTTATGGGCCAACGATTCGGTTCATATAAATAGTGTTTGAGTCAAATCCAGTGCCGATAAACTCTAAGCTCTCGAAAAGATATTTTAAAGTCTTAAACATTTCACTCGATCTTCGAAATCGAAACTCAGATAAGAACTGTTAGGAACTGTTAGGGGACTGACTTTGGTTTTCATTCTCATATTGATTGATAGCTATCTTATTAATCGATTGCATCGAATATAAAAATGTTTTTGATGGCTGCGTTTCGCTCCTCTCTTCTTAATATTCACTTTAATAAAGTGAACCAATTTTTTATTTCGTCGAATCTATTAATAGCTGTGAAAGAGTTTCGCCATTTCTGTAATTCAAATGATTGTCGACTAAGGAATCAAATATTTTGGTCTCTTTTGTTCGCTTAGTTTTCTTAACTCATATAAAGGCCTCAATTCTATGCTTTTATGCGCTTAACGTTATTCGAAACGTTATGTTATTTCCAACTTTTGCTACTATTTCCCAAATTAGACTTAAAAGTAAATTGTGTTCGAGTAAAGTATAAGACATCATTAAAAAATATTGAAGACATCACACAATTTGTGAATATAAACATTATGATTCAGTGATGGCCAAGTTTTATGCAGAGGGGTATTTCTACTCAGGTATGAAGGGATGCTCTCATCAACAAAATAACAATTTTCCCGCACTCTGGACACAAAATAAGCCCAAAGATTTTCGTCAATTTTCAAAATTTCTTTTGGAAAATTTAGGGGCCAAAAACTCATCGGTTTTACATGACAATTTTTCGGGTTTTTGAATATTTAGCAGGGGGCAATTTTTTCTAAAAAAACCACGTTAGAGGTTTTTGAGAGGTCATCTAAGTTGATTCCGAGCAAAATAAAAAATACCCCCTTTGGCCATCACTAATAGTGATTATTTCACTCAATCAGAACGCCTCCCTGGGTCGGGGTATCAAAATTTTTTTACCCCCATTCTGATCTACATATTAGACATTTACTAAATTTGAGCCACATATTAGTAGTAAGAGACCGTATTCTAGGTATTTGTAATTGATTATTTTGAAAGATTGAAAGAATATTAACTTGCACATGCTTATAACAAGGATGCCCAAAGGTGGTTGCTCGCTGACCCCCTAGAGTCGAAAAATTAGGCAAACACCCCTAGAATTTTTCGAAAATTTAACATTACAGGTATACCCCCTAGCAGCCGAGCGAGGCGGCTCTTATTTTGGAAAAATGTGCAAACAGGGGATCTGCTGTGTTTTTGCCGAGTGAAGCGAGGGGGTCTAGGGGGTGATTTTTTGAATTTCCCGCCATAAAAATTTGACGCCTCGCTTCGCTCGGTGAAAAACACAAAGGGGGAGTAAGGTAAAAAAATCTCAGCGAGGGGGAGGGTATACCTGTAATGTTACATTTTTGAAAAATTCTAGGGGGGGGGGGATAATGCCATATTTTCGACTCTACGGGGATAATCAGTCGATCCCCCTTGGCCACCCTTGTTTAAGCGGCATTCTACTGCTCATATGGCGTTTGAATTTTACATGGTGTATACATGTATATAGTTTTACCTATGTAGATTAGATCGAGAGTTAAATAATCCTGATCCCCAGTTATGGAAGGCGTAACTTCCTATCAAACGATAAAATTGATCCAGGTTTTCAAAATTTCTCATTTTTCTCACTTTATTTCTCATTTCATAGGTTCTGTTTGTTTAACGACTAATAAATTTTATAGTTGAAAAGAATTGAAAATATGCTTGTTCAAAACTGATTACTGAGAACTAATGCAATCGACTCAAATGCAATGGTTTTCGGCTCTCATTCACTCTTATTAGGCTTCATATGATTCAAACGGTTTTAATAATGCGATACAGTTTTGCAAATTGCAAGTTGCAATCTCTCTTAAGTTTATATTGAAAACAAGCGAATGTCTAACCTCTGACTTTCACTCAAAAGGGTAGTCAAAGAATTGATGCAATAATTGTTACACTCAATGAAAACCCCCACAATCTATATTAGGATTGACTTATGGTATGTGGTATGACTCGTATATCTTAAGGCAACCTTCAAATGTTAATTAATAGGTGTTTGGCACGAAATAAGGGCCAATAAATTGCAGTACACATAGAATTTTGCATCATTTTCATTGTTATGACCACATCTTATACGCAAACAAAAACAATATTTTGATATACAATTCGCTATCATTTAAAAAAAATAAAAAAGAGCTTTAGATAAATAACTCAATTGTAAACCATATATACATAAAAATCATTTATGATTTTCAAAAATTCCTAAAAAATATTGAGAAATAGTCCAAAGAACTTGTTATTTGTATTTTTAGGGTTTTAATATACAATATAATATACAATTTGTATAATGCAATGAATTATTTCCAAATGAACGTTAGTTTGCTAGATACAACTAATAGTGGCTAACTTTTGAGAGAATTGTGATGTCTCAAAAAAGAGCAGTTCTAACATCAAAATCGATAGAAAGTTATTATTGCGCCGACAAAATGCACTATCATTAGTGTCTCAATGGCAAAACTGACCCTGATTTTATAGACTGATCCTCAATTTCATTCCTTACCAGATAAGAGGCACAATTCAAGTCATTGAAAAACTACTTCACTTGAAATTGAATTCAGTCGTCATAGGGTTTGAAGAGATTTGTGATAAATAGCTCAAAATTATTCTGACTCATTTCTGGCAAATATCTAGATAATTTTAGTGATTATAAACTAAATTAAGAATTTATGTGAGATTAGAACTTTCAAGAAGTTTGAGCTTATCTTTAAATTAAATTAAATTCATTGAATTCATAGCAAAACTGTCTTAAAAATAATGAATTTCTACGAAATATATTTTATAAGAATTTAAAATAATCGATAAATTTTTATTTGAAAATAAGTTCAACAAAAGATCATTAAAAGTTGTGCGCAGAGAACCCATAGAACGCATATATTACCACAAAATTAAACTATTTTTCTTAAGTTTGATCATTAGGTTTGTCACGAAATGGACTAAAAATTCAATATTTATCTTATAGGCATTGGTAGGCATTGGACGGCATATTCTTGCTTTGCGTTTGAAATAGTCTTCTTAAGAAATCTACGTTTTAATCATCGATTAGTTATTTGATAGTAAAGTAATGCAGCACCAAATGGAAGCACGAAAGACATTCAATAGCCCAGTGGCTAATCCGGCCAACTATGAGAATGGACCGAAAATCACTTACGACTTCTACTTCAAAATATTTGGGTATTAATCCATTGAGAGCATCACCAGAATTGCAATTATGTAAACGATGCCATAAATATGTCTTTTGTAGTCTTATATCGACAGGACTCGACTTCGGACAAAGATATGGTCCCATAAAACAGGACAGGACTTCAGCGAATCTCAAACGACTGTACTGTCAACTGATTTGTGCCATTTTATGGTTCTTCGCCATCAGATCATTTGTTTTGATGTTTATCGGCGATCGTGAGATTCAGTTAATGTTAGGCGACATCTCTGGCTTTTGGAACGATTATCGAATGTATTATTTGATGCCAACCTTTTATTACGCTCTTCAGAGCGCTATCACCGCAACCATATTCGTTAGGAACGAACAGGAAGTATGACTTAACGCCACTGCACTTATCATAAATAAAGATAATAAATGTTACCATAATCTTAATATTCTGCTCTTGTCTCTATCAATTTTAAGTTAGCCTGGTTGGTGCCCTTTGTCTCTGTCAAGCAGTTGCAGAGCAATAACGCCCGAACCGCTAAATATGACACCAACTCTCATGAGAAAAGAACCAAGGTTACAATCGTGATCAACAATCTGATTGTGATGGCAACCACGGGTTTGGTCGGTGCCCTCTATGTAATGACGGCCTGGGAAAATATGGACATGCCATCGTTCCAACTCTTTGTGCCCTGGCTCGGAATTCAGACTCTTTGGGTGTTCTATATGTCGGGGATCAATATGTTTACGATGACGTACTTCAATTTGATCTGTCTCATTCTCAGCAATCGCTTCAAACAAGTTTGCAAAGATATCGAGGCATTGGCGGAGTCAGACCCGGGACCGATTGGCAGCAAAAATAATGCCCTGTCCACTCTTTACTACGAGCACAATGAGATCTGTGAACTGGTGGACGAGTCGAACAACTTTTGGCAGTCGTTTATATTTTTCAACTACATGTGTCACATACCCTGCAATTGTTATGCACTCTATAACCTATTCTTTGCAGAATTTGACGATTTGTTAGCGATAGTGACCTGGACAGTATTCTTGCACACTCTCTTATTTTTAGGATTTGTGTCCCTCTCTGCCGCAGACGTGTCCGCAGAAGTAATTCCATTTAATGTTTTAAACTTTGATGAGATCTATAATGATTTGTGTTTAGGCTCACAGTCCATACACAGCACTCCACACTTTATCTCTACTCCAACTGCCCATCGATTTGGAAGTGAATGTAATTTAAGAAATTCTGAGTTATTTGAGTTTTTTTTTAAGAAAGAAAAATTGTTTCCTTAAAGATGTCGACTTTCCTGCATCGGGTTCGCGGGCCTACTATTGGTTATTCGTGTCTCGACCTCTTTGTCATAACTAATGCCAGTATTTCTAATGTAAGTCTCGTATTGTCATTGAAATGAAGTAATTTATTTGATCGATTGGCACAGACTATAGCAGCCGTCGCCTCTTACTTCTTGATTGTGGCCGACTTCAGTCGGTCAACAGCAGCGGCCAATGCGGCCGAGAAAAAGATTGAGGCGGCGCGGGCGGCACTTAATGCATCATTGGCCAACAACGCCGGCCCCACTACCAGTCCCGAATGATTTATGACCACTCGATTAAATTGATTTATTACTGATGTCTCACTTCGACTAACAATTAATGATTCGATAAATATTGTCTATTCTTTCACATAATGTCCTAATTGTTTAAAATTAAATTCCTATGGCTTTGAATGTGAAGAATATTCACTTCATATGCATTTCTCAATATTTTTTGTCAAAATTAGTAGTTTTGTATGAATTTCAAAGTGAAATATGAGATTTTCTTTGAATAAAGTGTTGTTTTCATCGATCGATCGTTTGTTTTAATGGAGACTTAATGTCGATAAAAGTTTCACAAAAGTATCAAATAATTGGAGACAACTGAAGACATCTGCGTTTAAGTTACGATTTGAGGACTGAGTCTTCACTTAATTGAATCGCTTTTAATTTGAAATAAGAAAAGAAATACCAAAATAATGTTTGCCCTCATCTCAAGAGTAGATCCAATGAAGATTTGAAGCGTCACTGAATTTACTAAATATAAGATTAATTTAAGACAAATCCATTTGTTTGTGAATCACAAGACATGCAAAGACTTGAGACTCAATTTATTGGATCATTTGGACGAACCCTTAATCGCTTCATTAAACCACTACTTATTGGACTCTTCTCTAACCATTGGCTCGTCTTCTGTCTGTCTTTTCATCAAATATCGATCCATTTGTTTAAATTAAGCCAATGTTTGCGGACATCATTACAATTCAATCGCAGACTCCTTCATATAATTACTTTATATTTTCCACTCTTTTGGAGTTTAAATAAATTTTATTTTAAAACTTATCAAAATTTGGACATATTTTGGCAGTACTTTCAATAAATTGCGTTACAATTCAATACAATTCATATAAAGGCTATAATAATCTGATTATCAAATTGTTTTATAATTAGCTCAAAATTTATTTAAACTCTTCGAAAATATTCAATGGTTTGGGTCGTCTCAAAAAGGGCACAAACTTTGGTTCGGTCTGTGATTGAGAGGGTTGTGACGGTTGTGACGATTGTGGCAAAGAGTTGTTCGCCATATTTGGCCCCAAAGGACGGCGCAATCGTTTAGTGAAGTCAATCGACAGATTCTTCAGACAAATTTCATCCAATGGGTTCAAAGATGGTTTGTTTTCGAGACAAGTATTCCAATCCTTGGTTTCACTGCTTTTGTCTCCAAAAGTAGTGTCGAAAGCATTTGTCTTCTGTGAGGTTATCATCGAATCGCTTCCATTAATGTCTTTAATAATGTTTTCAAACAAATTTGAAGAGAATCGAGTCTTTTGCGGAATCTTCAGATTATGCGGTGTTTTCGGTGCTCTAAAAGGTCTGTCGAAGCCATCAGTCAATTGTCGACTGTTTCTCATTTCTGGAGATCTCATGCATTCCTCAAGAGTTGACTCGAACTCTGGTTCGACAATAATTTCCATCTTCGGTTCGACAAACAATTGAGATTTGGGTCTGTCTTTAGTGGTGAGAGAGGACCGGATATGCGAATTGATTGCCGCCAAACCAATCGGCCTTATCTTAGGTCTCACAGACGGCTCTGAACTACAATCCATTTTGGGTTCAATATTAGAGTTCAAATCACCACTTGGTCTGGGTTTGTGCGGAACAGCAAAGAGATTGTCCAGAAATTGCTTCTGATTTGCATTCAATTGTTTTGAATCCATTTTAACGAACAGTTTTGGTATTTGTCGTCACTTTTTATTCTGAATCTCATATCTCACGTGATTTTCGACTCAACTCTCGACAAAAGTTTCAGTTCACTGAAGACGTGACACAAACACTGAAACATGAGTTCAAAGTTCATACAAATCATTGACAAACATTTGAGACAATCTTTGAAAACATATTTTGATTGGATTTATGTCTTTAATCTATTTTAGAGCCATTTTATAACATTTTAGACACGTTTTGCAGAAATTTGAAGCATTTGATGGCATTCCAGGCATTCATTCTTTGATCACAAATTCTATTAAAATATGAATGATATGAATGAGTCGATTGAACTTTGAATAGATTTGATGACTATTTTTGAGTAAAAGCTTTTCTCACAAATAAGTTTACGCTTGACTTCACTCAACTGACGGCTAATTTCCATATTCGGCCCAAAATTCAAATTTTTAATGAATAATAATTGAAATGAATTCAATTATGAAATCGCATTACAATATCAATAGCAATGAATGCCACTCTCATCTTCATATTTGTACTTGGTCAACTGTCACTAATTTCCTCTGAAAACATTTTGAATTTTATTAAATTTATCTTTCTACAATTTTCTATTGTTTTGAACTTAAATTCTGGTTTAGAAATGAAGCAAATGATAAATTTTGTGTCGAATGTTAGCCTTAATATGGATAACCTTGCTTAATACAAATCTCATTGAATGGTGAAAACATTGATAAATGAATCTTATTTGGTGCTCTTAAGAGATTTATTCTTTAATTCTTGAATAGCTTAGGCTTTATGTTTGATTTGGCGAATTTCTATTCTGACCAGCATCAAGTAATACAGAGTATAATTTATCTTGTTTCTTTTGAACATCGATTTGTAAGAATAATTTGGCTGACTTTGAATCGAATAATTCTCTTCTGGTATAAAATGATGTAATTTTGGAGTTATTTTGAAAAATATTGATAAGAATTGAGTGAATTTGAGATATAAGAAGTGAATCGATGCGTAAAGAGCTATAAATAAGAGAATAATGATTTGAGGATTAGGACAATCATATCTGTGATGACAGATATTTTAGTTGAGACTCTCAGACACTCAAGTTTTTGAGAGAATTGTGTTTTTCCATAAAAAGATATTTCCAAATGAAACCAATCCTCTATTGTATTGAATGTATGGCTTTTGAAAGAAATGAGAAAAATCGGAATTATTATTGTGTTTATAAATGTTAAGAGTCGTAGTGAGTGACACATTTCAATGTTTCATTCGAAGGGTTGGCCCGAACGGCACACAACTGTGTGTTCAGTGAAGCGACTGCTGATAGAAGAAAGTTTTCATTTGCGATCAAAAGATTAAATGACGACTAAAGGAATG
>JAQGCS010000286.1:0-27057 GCA_034702105.1 Fuscozetes fuscipes
GACAAATGGGGACCAAACGCAGAAAAAAGGGGACTGAATATAAACTTTGAGGGACAAAACGGTGGAAAAGACTGTAATGTTTTTGAAAATTAATTAATAAAATCGGCATTATCTTAGAAATAGAGCTTGATAAAAACGGTGTTTGAGTGTACATCGAAAATAATTTCAATTAAAATAGGCAATAAAATATAATTTTTAATAAGTATGGTTATTAAGTATGATAAGTATGTGCACAATCAATTGCCGCATTTACAGGTCTCTAGTTTTAGGCATTTTAGACATTCCCTAATCATGTTATTTAGTTATTAATTCAATTGGATTATCGGTGAACCGCTTTTAGACAAATGATTATTGTCTCACTTTTGACACATTTATTATAATAATTTGAAGAATTTGGGTTAAGGTATGAGTGATATGAATGGTATGAAAGAAAACTGCTCTCATTTTATAAAAACAAAAAATATATTTTTTGATCGAATAAATGGGAAATACTTTGGCGTTGACTCCGACATAAATAAGAAGGCGTTTATTATAAGATATGTAATAATATATCTAAATCTGGAGTTTTAATTTCCAGTCCTTTATTTTGAAAATATTTGCTAACTTTTTGGCAATTCTCAAATGATCTACGATTTTAATCTGACCAATCAATTATTCCTTTTATTATATCCAAATATCTTTCAGTTGGAGAAAATGCTCTGAGTCGTTTAAAATTCATTAAATTCACTTTGTATAATTTTAATCATATTTCAAATTACTACTTCATTTTTTTAACTTGCACCAAAAGTGCTTCAATTTACAAGTGTTCTGATTTTCTCGTCTATTTTACTAATAAGTCTCAAAAGTAATGATTAAGTGATTACTAATGAGTCAATTTTCAATAAATTCACATTTTACCAAGTACAGGAGTAGGAGAGAAATGAACATTTTTACGCTTCAAATTTTGACATCTAATGATTTCCAAATTTTCTGATTAAAAGTGTTGACATTATTTCTGAAAATGCGAACCCACTCTAAATCATTAGAAAACTAGGGATGAGAAGGGATAGAATCTTCTTTAGAACTCTTAGCATCTCAAAAATTGAAAGTCATCAAGATAAAAAAAAAATAGAATGTTTAGAATTGAGAATTCTGTTTGTACAAGGAGGAGATTTTATCAATTTAAAAAATTTCTCACTTTGAACCGTCTATTTTGGATATCCGTATGGATTAGACCTATAGTCTCCTTTTGAAGATGCAAGCACAAGTTTTAAGAATTTACAACTCTTTCAAAAACCTCCAGTACTCATTTGCAAAATGAATTTATAATTGTAGTTCGGTCACCATTGCTTTACATATGCATAGGATTTTTCACTACATTTACGAACTATGTTGTATATAATTTGTGGCCTATCCCGCCAACCTCCCCCTCGCGTCTGTCAGGCTAGAAGGGATGAGAGTGAAGCTGGCCTATATAGTTATGTCTTGAAGAGACCTGCGAATAGGTTAGTCAAAAATGGACATATAGTGGGAATTAAGTTTGAACCGAACTTGTTTTAATATGAGCTTGCTACTACCTGATCTTCTTCTGAAACCATGATTGAACATTTAAGTTTTGAACAAAAGGAGTTTAGCCGTTGAACTAATTTGAAACACTCTTTTCTCTTATGATTGAGAAAAATAAAGAACAATAATAAAGGAGAGAATAATTGCACTCAAAGGACAGTACATCGCATCGAAAACTAGCCTTTGGGCCAACTTTTGCTCTGAACTCAAATAAAATACACATAAAGAATATGACACCAAAAATGTTAATTCATTAGGAAATGAGTTCATGAAAATTGCGGAAACTCTTATTGTGATCTTCACACTTGATATTCACTATATATTTAAATGACCACTC
This sequence comes from Fuscozetes fuscipes, assembly GCA_034702105.1. Taxonomy (NCBI): domain Eukaryota; kingdom Metazoa; phylum Arthropoda; class Arachnida; order Sarcoptiformes; family Ceratozetidae; genus Fuscozetes; species Fuscozetes fuscipes. The sequence continues at coordinate 1,883 of JAQGCS010000286.1, forward strand.
ATTATATGCCAAAACCAGAAATAACCCAGAGTGAAATTGCATAGAACCTGACTCATTCGTTTTGCATAAAACAATAAGTATTTTATGATTTTTGGTTTTTCACTACATTTCTGAAAGAAATGGTAGCATATGTTTAGTATATGTGTTGTGGTTGTGGGTCTGTCAACATTTTCTAAGTCATGAGGTTTGGTTTGACCCCCACTTTGCTTTATTTGCATTAAATTCAATATTTGAATAGGAAATGAGTTGAAGAAAATGTAATGAATTGCGACAAAGACTCACCGGTTGTTGTCATGAGAGCTAACATTTCTCCGGCCCTCACATCAAAGCTTATATTATCCAAAACTTTGAGTTTCTGTCGGCGGACTCCACACATTCGCCTCCACGTTGAGGACTTGTCTAGCTCATAATAGAGATTTCTCACAATTAGATGGGGATGTTTTGCAGGCATAACACCGGTTATATCAAGTTGTGAGAGGGAAACGGCGTCGTTCTTAATGCCATAACCATTACTATTATTATTAGGAAAACGCAAATCTGATTCACTCTGAGATTTGGCGTTAAATGATATTAACGATTGACTCGTAATATGTTTGGGATCTAATCTTTGGTGATGTCTTTGAGGGTTTCGTTCGTAGTGACCATTCATTGCCAATTCTGTGTGGGTCTTAAGAAGATCAGGATCACTCTTCCAGGTCCTTTTCACTTCTTTGCGCCTCATGTATGGGGAATCAGACGCATTACTCGAATCGGTGGTCATATGGTTATTGTGATCATTAGACCGAATGTGACCATTGATGCGGTGATTTCCGACACCAGTCATGCCTTCCGTTCCTCTAATTGCTCCAATTTCACTTTGTGTAGCTTTAACTCGGGGCAAACCGAACCTGAGGTAAGTATAGGCATCCTGTTTGAATCGGGGTCCATATTTCGGATGATTCAAAATATTATTAACTGTCGTCTCTTTGAGCTGAAAGTTGCCAAAAGGACGCTCAGAATTATTACTCTTGTTAACTCCCAGCGCTGATTCACTGAAATCGGCGTTGAGATTCTGTCTATAAATGGACCAAGCGTGCAGGTCTTCAGAATTATTGAATGCATTTCCTCCGCTGTAAGGCATTGAGTATTTGCGGGCCTCTGAGTCCCACATTTTAGCCAAGAAAACAATGAAGTGCGGATTCGTTCATTCACTTAACCTGCTTGTTATCAAATTATGCGATCAATATTCAAATCGAGTAAAATATTTAATAAATTATCTTTAATTCAATTTTGACTTTCGTTTATAATTAAATAATTTTGTGAATAATCGATGCATTCAATTAATGTATTTAATTAAGTATTGAAGTGTTCTAATTGTTCCAATTGTTGCATCGTTGCAATCAAATCAAAAATCAACTGAGTTATGGAAAATTCTAAAAATAAGTTGAAATCAATTTGAATGTGTGAATGAGACCACAGACCTATTCTATTTTGAACTGATCTGAACTCAAAATTTTTCAAAGGTTTTATATTCAACATTTGTTTGATTAAAGTCTGTGAGTCCTGTCCTCCGGGCGGTTATCAAATAATGAATAATAACTTTTATTTGCAAAATTGAGAATCGGTTTATAGTGAGTGACAGTTATAACGGGTCACCACTCTATTGACGTGACCTCACAATCAAACATTTCATATATCCGTTCATTCATATGAGAGCTAAACCCATGTTTTGTTAAACTATACCTCATCTCTAATTCAAAATATTAGAATCAAAGGAATGCTTTATATTCGCTAAACGATTAATTTTGAATTTCATTAGAAATTTACTGTTAAATGTTATAAATTTGCCAAGTTCATCAATAATGCTTATGATTCGTTGCAATAGATAAGACACAACTCATTAAAAATGGCTTACATTCGGATTGAGATAAAATTGATTTTGAGTTAAATGAAAGTTCATTTGAAACATAAGGAGAATGCGAACGGAAATTAACAAAAATGAAAAACTCGTTTTGAATCCGGATATTGTCATTCATTGACACTTTCCGATCACAAGTTGTGATTCACAACTATACTTGAATTATACAAATACTTGTGTTTCTTCTCCGAAGAATGCAATTATACGACAGAAAACACCTTCGCTCTCATGACATAAGACAGGTTCTATCGAATTGCATTCTTTTGGAAATTTTCCAAACATTAGAAATATATAATAAAACTAATAAATATTAATTTTACTAGTTTCATATTTCGATCTCTTTATAATTAATAATTGTTATTGAAAACTTTATAATATAAAAGAGTGGATTAACTCGAATAAAGTCAAAGTTATTCATGAGTTTGAATATTAATTAATAATTATGTCTGAATATATATCGAATCACTTGATTTGTCTGTCATTGGGAACAGAGAGTACTATTTTTTTACTACAATTAATTAAAAACAATAATTAATTACTATAATACTTAAATTTCAAAGGTAAGATAAGGAATATGTGCGCTTTTACAAATATTTTTGAATTTTCACGCTCATTCGTGATATTTCCCTAATTGAGCATGACTAGAATTTGAAAAAATAATGCACAGCTCTTAATAGTCTATCATGTCTTTTGAATTGCCTGAAGACATCAAATGATATTTTCGAATATAATAGCCTAGAGTATATTTTGTCTCAATCTCTTTAGAGTTCATTTCACTTTATGTAATTCACAAATAATGTCAATGATTTGATTGATTAAAAGCCAAATAAAATCAGGGTTAGCCAAGAGCAGTTTTAAAAGTCTTCTTTGGATTCGAAATTCATGAAAAATTGCCACAGAAACAAAAATTTTATGCACAAAGAAATCATTTTCAGTAATTGAGTTTATTTAATTTAACTGATTTGGGGTTATTTGCCGTTATTTTTTGGCATCCATCTTGAAAAATAGCATGAAAATTCTTTTATTCTACCTCTATATCCTATGGATTTTTAAAAATTATGGAGATATTTTGCGTATTTCCCATTAGAACCTTGTAGAACTTTGGATAAAACTATAGATTTTTTCAATTTGCAAAAATTAAAATGTCACAGTATGTATAATAGGTGCACTTGAACATTCTTGTTGCTACCATAATCGCTTATATTTAACTCTTTACTTTTATAACTATACATTTTGGTTAAATAATTTTTTGTAATATTTGTCAATCAATGTTGGCAATTTTAAATAATGTATAAGTTTGGAAAATGTGAATAGAAAATTGAAATGGATTTGGTCTGAGAAAACTTTCACTGATTCTATTATAAATGTTAAATATGAGAAAGTTGTAAAATAAGGAATAATTAAACGGATGACAAACCTTATTAAATGAGTCGAATAAAAGATGAAAATAAAAGGAAATTCGTTGAGAAAAGCATTTAATAAATTCAATAAATTAGTTAAACATTTATTTATCGCAACAAAGATTTTGAATAAAACAACAAATATTTTCAAAAATAAGAGAGAGTTGACTGCAATGAATCCAATTTGAATGGCTTTTGGTTATGAAGAGGAGAACAACAAAATGAAAGGAATTCTCTCAACTCGAGAGACAGGTCTTGTTTGTGATGTTTAAGCACTGGAATCGACTATCGGTTCTCGCTTTGAAATTTTCAAAACATATTTTAAAAGTCGAATATTTTGTTGGGAACCAAAAGCTATGAACGCTAACAACGGCCTACAATGTAATGGAGGGCTGTGCGCTTGCCAATAGAATTACCTTTGCTTACCTGTTCGACCTAATTATACAAGAGCTAAGAGAAGGGAAGAACGTCGTCGAACTCCAAACCTGTTTCTTCTCCACATCCAAAAAGGCGTTCGCTATCTGTTCATAACATTTCCATCCAATTCTCTGTCAAATAATAGTTTGAATTCATATAAAATATTAAAATTTCCAAAAGTTTTTAATAATAATTTATAAGCATTTAATAGACTTAAATCTTAAAAACAACCAAGAGTATTTGCTTTGATTTGTGAGTTAAACAAAATTAAAATTCAATTAAATTGAATTCAAAATTATGGTTACGGTTGGCTGACATTCAGGTGTTTGACTGTAGGATCAGAACAAACATTAATGGATCAGCCAATGGGTCCGTCATATGCATTATCATTCTTGTGAAGTCTCAAAAGTCATTTTCGAGTGAATATCATTTGTATGACTCAAAACTTGACAAAACATTATTATTATGTTCATTTGAATAATATTCAGCATTTAATCTTTTCTACAAATCGTGTAATCCTTGGCTTTTTGACCATTGATTGTAAAAGTGGTCAATTGATTAGAGGATTAGTTTTATTTGAAAAGTTGTTTCACCCAGCTTAATCCCAAAGTCTAACAAACTTTGATCGCATCAATTAATCGGCGTTTAAGTCTTCATTATTGAGTCCCACATTAAGCCCTGAATCTTTTAAAACACAAACCAAGGTATGTTCAAAATGTTCTCATTATTTATCCCAATATTAAGAATGTATTTGAAAAATAGAAATAAAGCCATAAAACGTGTTATTCTTCTCCGAAACACTCATTATATCAATATCTGTAAAGAAGTAAAAGTGAAAAATAAAATAAAGTTGCTCACTTTTGCTCTTTCAATGAATGCCTGCTTAAAGAGTGAATATTATTCTTGCTCTGATATGCTTTGGCTGAACAACTCTTCAATCGTTTCATACCATTTGATTAAACAAATTAATTCTAATGTTTAGATGAGTTTTGGAGCACCTGCTGGTGTGGAAACACTGTCAATACCACATATGTTGGAACTGATCGGGGTGTCCCATAGCGGGCCTATAGTGCCTAACAAGACTTCGTTCTGGTCAAAAGTGACCGGTTCTGTTGCTTCCGGACTTATACTGAAAGATATTTCTTGCGAGGTAACATACATTACATGTTTAAATGCAATTAACAAATTGAGTATTCAATGATTTATCACTGCTTAGAATACTTAAAAATTATAATTGTTCAATTCTGTATTTTCCTCACATTTCAGTTCAAATATTCAAATATTTTTCTAAATGATAGGAAAGACTCGAAAAACTTGAATACATTTTGAAAATATATTTAATGAGTGTTTTTAAAGTTTTTCAATTTTTACCAAAAGAATTAGGTTTAAAAAGAAAACTAAGCGAATAAGAGTTAAGCAAATGATTTAATCCATTTTTTAAGTCACGATTTTGTAAATAAGTTAATGTTATAAATGACTTAAACATTAATCCAATCGATTACTGAATTAATAGTAAAGTAACGATAAAAACGATAAAAATTTAATGATTTTTGGTTTAATCAAAGATTCATTCGGGAGAAGTGATGGCTATATTAGGCAGCAAAGGTTCCGGCAAAAAGGCCCTTATTGATGTGATTGGCCATAGAGTCAGTCAGGGCAGCACAAGGGGTCAGATACTATTAAATGACGTTCCGCTCACTCTCAGGCTATTTCAAGAACAGTGCGGTTTTGTTTCGAAAAAAACTCAATTAATCGAAGGCTTAAATGTGAGACAAACACTCAGTTATACCTCACAAATGACAATCAGAGGAGACGACAGTCTTAAGCGCAGTCGAGTTAAACAAGTATTGGCAGATCTGGCGCTCACGAGTGTCGCCAAAAGAGATGTCTGTTCTTTGAATGTTTCAGAGAGAAAACGTATGGCGATTGGCATTCAAATGATAAGAGACCCCCTTCTCATAATACTGGATGACCCAACCCGTGATTTGGATCCACTCAACACATATTTTGTTGTATCGATTTTGTCAAATCACGCAAAAAAATACCAGCGAATAGTTGTGCTCACTATGGATAAACCCCGCTCTGATATATTTCCTTTTTTGGACCGGGTCACATACCTTTGTTTAGGAGATATTGTATACACCGGTAGCACCAGAATGATGATAGATTATTTTCGTAGCATTGGATTTCCCTGTCCGGAACTGGAAAACCCTCTCATGTATTACCGTTAGTATTGGAATCGCATTTGATTTTAAAAATAATTAAAAAAAACTAATTTATAGTTTGCTTATCGACTGTCGATAGAAGGAGTAGGGATCGATTTATAGAGTCGTCCGCACAAATTGCGGCTCTGGTCGATAAATTCAAAGTAGAGGGACATGAATATCGCAAATATATGGGCGCCCCTGCACCAATTCCGGTCAATATTCCCCTTACAGCATATGGAAGAGCCTCTTCCTTCAAAGTAATGAGTGCTCTAATATCGCGTCAATTTATGTCAGCCTTCACTGCCAGAAGGCTATTCATCCGTTTACTTGTGATGCCATTGTTCTGTGCATTGCTTTACTGCTTCATCGCCCCGGCCTTAGACAACACACAGAATTCATTTCAGTCACGGAGTGGTATCTTATTTAACGTGTTGTCTGCCATCACTTTTATCGCTCCGGCGATCACTGCTTACAGCTGTGAGTAAAACCACAACTCTTAGGAAATTTGTAGCAATTAATCCAAAATTCTTTATTCTGTGCTCCTCTTCACAGTCGCTTCACATAGAAATCGATTTTATGAGGAGTCGTCCCGTTTGGGTCTCTATAGAGGACCGATGTTTATAATTACACAAATCTTATCTAATTTACCCCTCAGTCTATTGACTATATGGGGGGCCGGAAGTATTGTCTATCTATCGACACAACTTCGTTATGATGACTATTGGTTAGAGAGATGGAGCATATTCTGTGCAGTTTTGTGGGCGATATATGCCTATGCAGAGCAACACACCATAGCAATGATGTGCTTCATTAAGTCCCCCTTCTTGGCGGCCGTCACTACTATTTATTTATTGACTTTCGATCTGGTTTTGGGCAGTACTACATTACGTTCAATGTTGGCGGCACCCGATTGGCTCTATTACATTAACTTTGTCAACATATACTACTGGTCCGGTTGGACACTCCATTTCAATGAATTTCAATATAACCCCGCATTGGAGAGATCGCCTTTCATTGGGGACAACTTAACAGTAGAGTCGTGTCAGACAAACATAATTCCCGGAAAATGTGTTTTCTTGACTGGAAATCACTTTTTAGAGCAACGTTTGAAAGAAACAAAAGACTCTCCCGAATGGTCTCTCATGTATTGGAAGAACTTTGCTTTCATTTACATATTTGTTATCGCATTTTATTTAATAAATACCATCGTATATATAGTACCCCTCCCGGCATCACTCAAATCCAAATTTCGGGATTGATTTCACTTTTAAAAACTTCTGTAAATAAATATTCAAATGCTTTGATGTTTTAAATTCTTTGAGTCTGTTCTCCACAAAAATTCTTATAAATAGTTATTTTTTTGAAAATAATTAAATTTCAATTAAAAACTTGTCTTAACCCAAAACTTGTTATTAAATGAATAAAAAATTTGAAAAATGACTCAATTTATTAAATGAATTGATTTTTAATGTCACACAAAATACAAATAAAGCTTTGAAAAGGAATCACAAATAATTCTAAAAATGATATCAAAGAAAATTACAGCGAATATAAAACTAATGAGTAAATCATAATTTACGCCAAATATTAATCAAATAATAAACTAATAAATCAAAGAATCTTTTAAATAATGAATAGTATGTCAAAAATATTATCTAAAATTCATGATTCAATTGAATAGAATTTTTATTACTTTTAGTTTTTCATTAACTATGAAAAAGGTATCGAATTGTTTATAAAAGTAATGAAATTAAATAATTTTATGCAAAACTAATTGAATCAAAAGATTAGTAATTGTTTGAATATATTACTGATTAAACATTTTATAAAAATGTTATTAATGTTATTGCATTCGAATAATCATTATTTGAATCTTTTAAAAACCAATTCTTTAAAATCTAAGCGATTTCACAATTAAGTAGTTTTTCAGTAAATAATTATTAGTATTAAACGTCAAAACATATAAACAGTGAAAAACTATTCAATTATTTTTTGGTTAATTGAATAAAAAGATATTTTTAGGCATCGATTAGAAAAAGAAAATTTTAGACAAACTCTAATCTGATTTGTCACCGAAAGAAGAGGACAATTGACTCCTAAGAATAATTATCTCCTGTTTGAGTTCGAAATTATCTTTGAGAGCGTCGTCTCTTTCCTGAGCCAATTGGTCGAACTCTGCCCTCAGGTCGTTATCGTCTAAACAAAGTAATCGTTTGACTTCAATCAGGTTTGACTGATAACTGTCCACCTGAGCGCTCACTTTGCGCTTCAAATCGTTGATTTCATTGATGAGAGCAATGCATTGATTATTAGATCCATTTAAAATGTTTTTCTTGAGAACAGATCGAAGAGATAAGACATTGTTTTGTGACTCTTTAAGAGTGTTTCGGACTCTTTTCAGTTCCTTTTCGGCATTATTTTTGGCGTTCAGTGCGATCTCCAGCTGAAGGCGAAGATCTTCATAATCATTAGGACCGGAAGATGTCGAGTGTTTTGCCCTATTTTTGGCTCTTTTAAGCTCTAAATATCTTCTCTTCCAGAAGTTCCAGTCTTTAGAAATCTGTTCGATGTCTAAACTGTTGAAACCCGACTGACGGACGACTTCGAAGAGATTATTCATTTCAATGTCGAAGTGTTCGATATTTGTGTAACTGTTTGTGAAATAAATATTATTGGGTTTAATGTTTGGCATCAATTGGATGCCATTTGTTGTGGAACTCTCGGCAAACAGTTCTTCTGAGTCGTTAGTTCCGTCAAAATGATGGTCAATGTCTTCAAATTTTACTTTTCCGCTCTCATCCACTTCTATTTCAACGTTCAAATGGTTGACAAACGAATCCATTAAGTCTTCGCCATTCAAATTAGAAGTAATTAATGGATAGGCGTTGTCTTCACTGTTGTCGTTATCATTGGTTTCATATTTCAGGTAATTATGACTCGGATTTCGGTTATTGTTGTTATTGTTGTTTGGTTTTAATCTTTTATTACTCAAAGAATTGTTTGAAAATTCATTGTTTCGTTGCTTTTTGAGACAATTGTTTGGTTGGGAATAAGGAACCAATTGTTTGAGATTAGGTCCGGTCTTTGGCGTCGTCTTCACCGCCGGACTGTTGTCAACAAAGCCCTCTACACGAGAGTCTTGAGGCTGATGGTGGTGTTGACCCGAACTTGAATTGATTACATCATTGATAGTGACGAGAGTGGCTTTGCATCCCTTTGTCCGACACTTCCAATAAGACCTTTCATCTACTGTTTTGTTTATGTGATAGAAAAAGCCTCCGAAACAAAGAGCTCTTCCGTTTCGACGGGTGGCCACAAATGACACCTCAGACATAACCCCTTTTCTGACCAAATAAGTCAAATATTCGCGTTTTTCACAACTAATTAACTAAAGAAAACCATTTAAAAACGATTTAAAGTGAAAACCGATTAAAAGTTTAACCGTTTTGTAAACAAAAAACAATGAAAACTAATTTTTGTTATTGTTTTGAGTCTTCACTCCTTTACTCTCAAAATCGTCCATAAATTACAACTCATTCTATACTACATTTCAAACTTTATAAAATTTTTAATAAACTGAATATAATTTGATTGAACTTGATTAAATTAAAGATAATCTTAACATTGTCCCATTAATTGAGTGAGATAGTTCATTTTTTTGTGTTCAAGATTTTTTTTTTGTTAAAATTCATGCATAAAATGAATGAAGCGTTCATTTGATTGAATCATTTCAACAGATGACTCACTGTTTACTAATTTTGAAGTTTAAAGTTGTTATCAGATTAAACACTGATTCAAATACTTTAAGTATTTTAAGTTTACTTCGTTTACACATATGACTCAACGCTACACAAATGTTAGTGATTTTAAGCCATACTCATTCAAGTGTCGAATACAACAAATCAATTTAGTGTCGATTCGGAGTCAATTTATAATAAAATGAGCGAAATGGCGATTAACTCCGATATAACATTGAATAGTGGACAGACCACCGATTCGGCATCAAGGTCAACGCCAGGAGCCTCTACCACTGCGCCGAAGACATCGATTAGGTCTCCATTCGTTGGATTCAATGAAGTTATAAACTCACTATCGGTTCACGAAAAAGGACTTCGAAACGGATTTTATAACTCAATCGCTTTAATATTCCTTTTATTTGTTTTAATTGTAATTTATTACTGTTATTGGATTTTGAAACCATTCCTTCAGCCTTTGGTTTGGGCCATACTCTGCGGATCAGCTCTTCATCCCTTCAAACAGAGACTATTCCACTGTTCGATGAAATGGATGAAAGAATTGAAAAGTGAGGGCAAACCGATAACTGTGGCCTCAATATGTCTGCCATTCGTTGTCATAAATAAATGCATTGATAGTGTTTGTGCTTTTATAGTCAAGTATAGTAAGGTCTTCATTGTTCTGGCCTTTTATTATGGTCTATCATTACTTCCAAGTTACTATTATTGGCAAATATTTAATTACTTTATCGATAATTCATTTATTAACACAACCATCAAATTTATCCAATTATTATCCCATTTGACAAATCCGACCAATAGTTTGCTAATAATGAGTGTAATAATCGCTTATTTGATTGGACTCTCTTTTTGTTGGTCTGAATCTACTGATAGATTCCTCACGTTTTTGGCGCCATTCGTTTGGATTCTATTCTTCATTCATATAATGGCTTTGAGCGGAACTATTGGTTATATATTATCACTGATCATAATTTCAATAACAATCACAGGTCTTATTAAGACCATAAGCGCTAAACAGAGTGACAGCAATGCAAACGACCAAATCGATAGTTTAACAAACGTATCGTTAAAACTAAAGAATATCTTATCCCAGATCTCAACGTCTGTAATCTCAATGCTATTCAAAGATAAAGAGGAAGTGTCACAGAGTGACCAATTAGTCCGTGGTATTAATGAAAATTTAAGCGAACAAAACGATGAGATAGCTCAAATTGAAACAGAAATCAAAAGTCCAATATTTCAAAGAAAAGTAAAGAGTAATCCAATTAGTCGAAGAACGAGCGCCTATTCAACCAATGGAGACAATGACAACAAAAGTAATTTATACTTATGTCTCGTCTTATTCGCACTGGTTATTGTCCAAATTAAAACCTGGTCAATATATAAATTCATGGCACTATTCATAGGCATTCCAGGCATTTTCAAAATTGTTAAAAGAAGTTCGACTTATATCTCGAATTCAATCGTCAGTAATATTCATCGATTTAATGGATTTTTAGAGAAACGAAATAACGCTTTATTTCATCCATTATTGAGGAATGCATTCAATTATTTCATTATTGGAGATGAAGTGGTATTTCAATTCAATATTCCTGAGTTTCGTCCATAATTTGATTCAAACTAATATTCTATCAGATAATGAATACAATGGAGTCATCACTGAATGGCATAACGAGTCTAACAATCATTTGTTTCACTATTGTTTCGGTTCTATTCTTCGGAATATTTATGTCAATTCAGGTCTGTTTCCTAACTAATATAACTTTAAAAATATTGAAAATTTTTAACATTTAAAGATTCTAACTTGGTTATTCTTATAATTTTATGAATTCTAATCGTTTCAAACAATTTTCAGATTTATGGCGAAAGTCTTCATTTGGTTAATTCGATCAGTAATGTCGTCAATAAAACAATCAGTTATTATCCTGAGTCGAGTCAACTTTTACCGCAGAGTTTTAAAGGAGTTGATGGAATGCTCGACCAAATGGTGAGAAACGGCTACGAATATGGGCGCGAATATATCAAGAATTCCATACAAAATACATTTAACGTCGACGGAAATCTCACTAAAAGCACAGCTGTTGAGAAGCAAATATTGGAGATATGGGACAGGGCTTATCATTTATGGCTTATTCGAAACACCAACGATACGGACAGTTTTCCTAAGAAGGAGCCCTATGAGATCGACAAACTCTGGACTGCATTCTTGTCATTAGATGTGTATCGTGTGGTGAATATACTCAAAGAAAACATTGATATTTTGCTCTCAGTTTTGGACTCTGTATGGCTCGTACTCAAAGGCAACGCTACTCTTCTATTTTCAGCGATCGCAGCCGTTTTTTCCATTTTATTGGGAGGGGGGTTGAGTCTCATGAATTTGGCCCTAAGTTTTGTTAGTCTTTCATTAATTGATTAATAATTTCATTTGTGATAATCATTTCAATTGAATTATAGGTGATATTTACGACAGCCCTCTTCTATCTGTTGTCTGCGAGCGGAAAGTACTATAAACCTATAGAACTGGTGAACAGAATATTTCCGTCTGAAGTTACCAAACAAAGCAATAGTTGTTTTACTGAAAACAAATTTGGTCGCGCAGTTGAGGAGGCTATTAATGGTGTGTTCGCCGCATCGCTTAAGATGTCGACCTTTTATGGACTCTACACATTCCTCATTCATACCCTTTTTGATGTGGATATCGTGTATATCCCTTCCGGTATGACTCACTCTATCATAAATGATGAAAACAAGAACTTTTATTTCAGTGATGGCGGCTGTATTTGGAGCGGTTCCCTTTCTCAGCGCATTTTGGGCTTCATTTCCAGCGTTTTTAGAACTATTTTTCGGTCAGACACAAAGGATTAAGGCCATTTTACTTCTTGTAACCGCATATTTTCCGTCACTTTTCGTCGATTCAACCATTTATAGCGAAATCAAAAGGTATTTCTGTTATTATTTTTGAAATGTCTTAATATGCAGTAATTTGTGACTTTATAGCGCTGGTCATCCATATCTCACTGGTCTGGCCATTGCCGGCGGTGTTTTCTATTTGGGATTTGAAGGCGCACTCTTTGGGCCCATTTTGTTGTGTTTCTTGTTTGTAGCTTTCAATATATATACGTCTATAATGGAGGAAAGCCCTCTCGACAGCAATCAAAGAGTTGAAGAGTTGAGTCCGCGATCTTATCTTAAATCTAATTTTCAGAGACAAATATCTCTTCGCTAAACATTCGTTTATTTTGAAACAAATTAACAAAAGTTTTAAACAGTTGTGAAGTTAATAAAAATAAAGAGTTTATCCAATAAGAAGTCTTTTGCGTCCTCTAAGTCTGACGGCTTCTAACCGTTTGATGACATCATTTTTGACATCATTTTTAGTTTTCTCTGTATTTTTGTCATAAGACTGAAGAACTTTATCGAAATTAATGTCGGGATGAGTACTCATTATAGCCCTTTCGAGTACATAGAGATCGACAGCTCTGTCTTCAGGTGAGGTCGAAAATGAAGATAATCCGAAATCGATAGGAATGAGTTGATTTTGATGGTTGAGTCTAATCAAGAAGTTAGATGTGGTTAAGTCGCCGTGAATTACACCACAACTATGTATTTGAGCGATAGTTTGACCCAAATTTGTTAGCAATTCATTGACTGATTGCTCTTCACTTGTCTTTTGGAGATATTCACAGACATTGAGTGAGTCCTCGATTCGAGTCATTATAATATTGTTGTTATCAACAAATAAAATGGTTGGCATTAAAGCACCCAATTCTTGACACTTGTCTTTGATCTTCATTATTGAGCGAACTTCAGCTCTGGTCCTCTCACGCGTTAGTCTGGAATCCAATTCTTTAATTCTGTAATTCTTAACAAATCTTTCTTTTTTGACAACTTTTAGTCGATTATAAACTCCAAACCAAAGCCTCGATTCTGCGCCACGAAAGTGAAGACACCACTCATTTTCACTTTCAGTCTTTTTCGCGCCACAGTCGGTATCACTAGTATTTTGTGACATTATTGTGAACATCAAACCATTGTTCAAATTGAACCCTTCCTTGAACATTCAAAATAAGCACAACAATCAAATGAACAAACTTTTAAATGTGTGCAATACTACAGTTAAGCTAAGAAAAGGTCCAAATCAACGATTCACATGAAAATAGCAAATATATTGCAAATTGCAATACAATGCGGGAAACGTGTTGTAAACAATTTCAAAATTAATGTCTCTTGTTCATAAGTTTAATGTCTATTATTTATGAAATCAAAATTGACTTTGACTACGTCTGTTAGCTTTTGGACAGGGTTCTTCTTTCAATCTTAAAATTTGATTTATTAAGCATTTGTTGTGTTGGAAGAAAAGGCAGATTGTGCTAGATTCAACAATTTTAAACGCAGGAAAATCGTCAAAATATATTGTAATGAATGTCGAGTACTCTTTGGGTCCGTTTTGTAATTGGTTTCTGCCCTCATGTCTGGACATATGGTCGTCAGCGGACGGACAGCGAGTGTTGTGTTCATACGGCGCGCGATCTATGCTTTGTTTGTTGAGTGTAATCAACAGAAAGTCAATCAAAGCCTACGATTGTCTCAATGTCTTCGCCAACAAATCAATCGTTTCTGTGACTAAATTTGACAAAACCGGTTCCAAATCATTGAAAACCCCTCTTCTCTTTGTCGGTTCCAATGATGGCGAGGCAGCGCTTATCCATTGCTTTAATCATAGCATCGTTTACCAGAAGAATAAATTGGAAGAATTGGATTTGCCCTCCAAAAAGATATTATCTGCTGATTGGCTCGAAGATAAGGACAACTCCATTGTCTACTACTCATTGCATTCGGTTATCGTTTGCTGGAATACAAACACTAATACAACCGATACTTTGAAAACCAGCGAAAACTATAGAAACAAAATCGCCATCTCTTGCATCACTTCCAGTAGTGGTTGTGGTGACAAGAAGTTGGCCATCGGGTCAGTCATACTATAATTTGTATTAAATTTAATAATAATTTGTTTACAGGTATATGAACGGAGACATTAGTGTTGTTTATATGGAAGGCATGTCGAGTGTAAGAGCGGAACAAATCTTTTGTGGTCATAATGACGACATTTGTTCGCTTTCGTTCAGTCGGACAAAAGCCCACTACGAAGAAGGAGTGTTGGCCTCTGTTTCTCGCGATGGCTTCGTTAAAGTTTGGGACGTCGTTCGCAAGAATAATATCGCAGACATTAAATTGGATGCGAATAAGGCTCAACACAAGAATTGGTTCGCCCTCTCATTTGTTCCAACCTTTGGCTCTAACGAAAAATTACAAATACTGATCGGTTGTGGGAGCGGTGATATGCTTTCCATAGAAGTGCCGAATAAACCGCCCGATAGTAAAATACGAGTTCACAAACCTTTGTGTTATTTTAAAGGCAAACATTTGACTCACAGTTCAGTGATATTCAGTATAGCCATTGACTTGAAAACTATGTTTGCCATCACTTCTTCACTCGACCACCAGATTATTGTATGGGATTTACCCGAAAGGAAGGCTATTGACTCTTATCACACATTCAGTCACGGAGTACACGACATTTCTGTCTCACCTATAGACCCGTCCCGAGTGGCCATCGCTATTGGAGATGGCGTTCATGTAATCAAATTCGATGAAAGTCTGAAAGTTATGAATCAACGAAGAATTCAAATTCAGAAATCGAGAGATACAAAGTGTGCGGCCATCGTTTGGCACCCGGAGTGTGAGAATCGACTCGCATACGGCACTTCTTCGGGTGATATAACTGTGATTGACTTAAATTCGTCGCAAAAGATTCCAAAGTACACAAACAGAAAATGCAAGGACTGGTCCAAAATATACGGCCTCTTTTGGGGGCCTTCTCTTGAACAGAGTGACGAATCCACTTTATATTCTGTTCATTCGAGTGGCAAAATATATTTACATTATATTTCAAGTAATTTGATTCATGAATTCACTCATTATATCAGCGATGAAATTAAAAGAAGTGAAATAATGTGGAAAACAAATTATAAACATTTGAGTGTCGGTAATGACAGCGGAACTGTTGATATATTCGAACACCAAAACCATAAATTAAATGTTAAACTGCGAATCGAAGCCTTCAAACGAACCATTTTGTGTCTCAGATGGAACTCAATTAAAGATGAGGAGACTTCCAACTGGTTGGCCGTCAGTTCATATGAGGGTCACATTCATTGCTATTCTCTCCACAATTTTCTAAGTGATGGCAATACAATAGACGGAAATCAAATTCAGACCATTTCGAGACCAAATCGAGTGCTAAGGAGTCATTCGGACAGAATAACATCAATGAGTTGGTGTCCATTCGATTCAAACAAATTAGTTTCGGTATCTTATGATAAAACAGCGGTCGTATGGCATGTGTTGAATGAAAGTCCGCTCTCAAAATTCAGCGGACATCGAGGTATACTCTATTGTGTCCTTTGGAGTCTTTCTGATCCCGATTTGATCTTCAGTGGCGGTGAAGACAATTATTTTCATGTTTGGCGTCCGTCTCAACAAAATTATGTCAAATCTAATGATAATAATAATCTGAAAAGTGGTGAGTCTTGGCCTCATCTCCAAGTAGAAGAAGACCCGGAAAAATGTGTTTCCAATCTATTAAACGATTGTATCAATGAAGTGGTTTTAAAACTAAGCGACTTCGATGCAGAAGAAGAGAATAGAAGACAGAAAGTGTTCAAAAATAAGAATAAGTCCTTTAAAAAGAAGTTGAATAAAGATGTAAAACGAATTTCTTTACTTCCTTTAAGTAATTGCATTGAAAACAGTTCTACAAAATATCAAAAGATCGAAGACATCGAAGCCCTCTTCAATAAAATCATTGGAAAAGATATTTGTGAAGAACTCTATGAAAGAATACTATTATACGGCACTTGTGATGATATCAAAAGATTTGTTTCAAATGAAACCTCCAATCATTCAAAACACGGAAATAAAGAACAAAAAGATATTTTAAACCTTTTATTTGATATAAAGGCTACTATTGAAGAGTCGATCGAACAAAAGGAAACGAATCCATATTTAGCTTCTCTTTCAATGTCTGTCTCTAAAAATCATTGGAAAGAATCCATAGATCTTTTGACCAAAATATTGTTTGAATCGGAAACAGAAATACAAAGCTATCGGTTTTATAGAATAGAAATGTCAGCAATACTTATGTTATCCCAAAACAAATTGAGAGAAGCGATAGATTTATTGATTTCTAACCATTTATTTCGTGAGGCGTTGATTGTTTGCAAAGTTAAAACGAATTCCCAAGAAATGTGTGAACACATACTTCACGAGTGGGCACATCATCGCAAACAGAATAATGACTTCGAAGGCGCCGCTAAATGCTTGACTGCCATCAAGAAGTTCGCCGAAGCAGCGGATCTGCTCAGCTATAAGAATGATCAGCAGTTCGATCACACCATCTCTTTATTCAGATCATTCGTTAAACAAAATTAATTGATTGCTCATGGTTGTTCATTGTTAACTTGAAATCTAATGAATCAAATTTCATTTAAACTCAAATAATGTGTGAATTAAATTAAATTAAGTTTTGTTAAAATTATGTAATTTTTTTGAATATTAAAAAGTTTGTGAAACGATTGACATATTATTGCAGCTTCTATTCCAGTTGGGGCTGTATTGTGCCTGTCTTGTGCCTGTCTCACAACAATATTGAACCCAACCTTTAAGTTCATTACCAAATTGTGTAAATAAGACTCAAGTGTTGTGCAAATCTTATTTTTGGTAATGAACTCAAATTTTTAATAATAACTTTATTTTAGTGGGAAATGTATTCGACATTTGATTCATACGAATATAACTCAAAGAATATTTACAGAGATTTTTAGCAATTTTGAGCTCAGCTGCAGAACAAACAAAATACTTGACATTATTTTGCGATTTCCGGTTATATAACTCGATTGGTCTAACCTTATATACCCTTACTCTCAAACTTTATTAATCATTCTATTAATCATTGAGTAGACGCAAAATGATCAGGGAAATTCTTTATGTTAGTTATTTTATATTACTCGTGATTAATAGAAGCAATTGTCAATTTTTTCGCCCTGGTTATGAACCTCAAAGCAGTGAGTTCTTATTGATTTCCATAAATCGAAATATTTATAAAAATTTGAATATTCAGTAATAAATTCATTTTTGACGCCTGTCTTACCGAGAAGTGAGTGCACCGCCACTGCAGATAATCGAATAGGACTATGTATGCCCAAAGCGGCTTGTATCAGGTATGTTTCTTATATGTTTCTCTTTGCATTTTAAATATTTCAAAATCCTATAAATCACAGTTCGGGTGGATATGTGGCCAATACTTGCAACTTTGTTTTGTCCTGTTGTGTGTGTGAGTCATCTCTGCCTTCAGGTTATCATGTTGATATTTCAAATGTTTGTTTTTGTAGATCAGGGAACGTGTAAGTCAGTGATCACTGCAAACGAGACATATTTCGTATCCCCGCAATACCCGGCCCTACACAGCGAACGTCTAGACCCCCCTTATTGTATATTCACATTACAAAGGAATGCATTGATAATAAAATGGCCCGTCTGTCAGATAAGACTTGATTTCGATGAGTTCAGTTTAGCACCACCTATAAATGGCACCTGTGGCAATCAACAAACTGATTCGTTCATTGTTTCGGGTGCCACCAATTTCAACCAGTCTGGACTACCAGTGGAAGGACTCTGTGGTGAACTAACCGGACAACACAGTCAGTCAGTCTATTCTATTCGAGCAAAACTTTAGTAATTCTTCCGTTTATTCAGTTTATTTGGATGTCGATCCCAAGAACACAGACGATCCGCTTTTATTGATTGTCAACACCGCTAATGAACAGCAGTATAACCGTAAGTGGAGTATTCGCATTCAACAGGTCCCCTGTCAGTCACCATTCAGAGGTATTTGTGATTGTGATGAGCACAACCAATCAAAGTTTTACAAAATTGAGTTTTCTCCAAAAGCACCGTCAGGTTGTCTTCAACACTATACTACTACAGCGGGAACTGTTGAAAGTCTTAATTTTCGTGGTATAGGTAAAGCTACTCCAATTATGTTACCTGGACAAGCACTACCCTCGCTTATACCGGGGCAACAGTTATATCAGACAACAGGATTTCCTTCACCTAATTATTATAATAATATGCATTACGGTATATGTATTGCAAAACAGCCCAAAATGTGTGCAATCAAGTGGTCTGCCATTCAATTTGATTTCGGCGGTCGAACTATTGGTCAGTCTTCTACTGAAACTAATTGTGTGGAATATGGTCTGTCTGACGACATTGGTGACTTTATTGTCATACCCATTAGTTCTGCGGACGGAAAGACACAACTTTTAAACCGATACTGTGGACAGAAATTGAATCCTAATTTAGTGACCGGACAATACGTGGACGCGGATGTCATGAGTAAGTTCACAAATCTGTTCATTTGTTTCTTAAATATGGTTTTATTCTTCAGCTTATATGAAACCTTTCCAACTGTTGGTTCACTCGGATTCACGACCTCAGATCAATGACCTAGCAACTACACCAAAAGATCAAAAAGGATTTCAATTGAGATATCAACAAATTGCATGCTGAACTACCACAACATTTGAGTTTTGAGAACTTTTCGATTAAAAGATTAAAAACTAAATATTTTGTGTGCAATAAATTTTATTTTAATTTCAAAACAACACAAAAGAATCCAATTATGATGAGTCGTTGAAATCAGTGGTGTCGATGACTTACTCGATAACTTTCAATATTTTTTAATATTTCTTTCGACTGTCGGCAGAATTGTTTTGGAATTATAATTAAACTAATTGAGAAAAGGGAGGGTTTGATGCGAATTAATAATTAATTTGGTTACTTATTCTTTCATTCAATCAATAAATCGATAGTAACTGAAGGAAAGGTAAACTCAAAGCACATCACTATAACAACACAACAAGAATTCAAAACAAATTCCAATAATTATTTGACTAATGAAAATATAATTTCCATTACTAATTTGAGCCTGGTATTAAATTGAAAAATGTCAAAAGAAGCTCTTCCTATACTTTACTTGAATATGTCGGGAGAAATGATTTATATCGTCGAACAAAGACTCAACGCGCAGAGTATCGAAGTTTCGAAATCGGATAAAGGTATTTTTCATATTTAATGAGTCGAATAACTGAATTGATTAAATCGATTAGTTATTAACGATATCTTCAGCGCAATGTTTAGTCAGAATCTTATTAATGAAGTGTTTAAGAAACAAAAACTCTTATCAGTAATGGTTTTGAGAGAAATGTTTGAAAAGTTGGCCCACTCTTCAATTATGAAGTTGAATGAACAGAGTATGAACAAGGTAACTCTAAGCAAGTAAAGCTATCACATTTCTCATCATTTTTTGACAGTTATTCGATTTAATGGTTATGGTTACCAAGTATCAAATGTTTGCATGCAATACACCAATTGATTTGATTCAAATAACACTGAATCACTTGAATACTATGTACCAAATGTCACGAATGGAACAGACAATCAAACTCATTGAAGAGGCAAAAGATAAACTGATCATCACTTACGGTCAAATGAAACAAGCTCAGTTGCAACACATTCGTTATACAATTTTAACCTTTTTACAAGACATCAGAACCCGAGTCTCTATTTTTTTAAGGGATGGAACTCAAGAAAATGAGGGCAGTTTTGTTATTAAACCAGAAGGTGTTGTGTCGTGTGAGTGTCAGATTCCGGGTCTTATTAAATACTTTAAAGAAAAAGATGTCACTCAAGTCGAGTATTTTCCCTCTTCTGCGAAATATGTGGTTTCGCTCGAAAACACGGGTTTAGGACTAAATATGTAAGACTTTTGATAATTAGTTGTTTATTAAATCGGAAATTAAACACATTTTTCCATTCAGTTATTTGAAGGAAAGTCAACAAAACGATGGATCAGATAAACGAAATGCAGAACAAAATGATAACCAAATTTATAAATCAGATGAAAGTGTTTTAGCGGAACATTCGTCCAAAAATGAGCTCATTTTGTTGGCCAAACTCATTGGACGCAATGAATTGAATGCACCCGAAAATGAATTCTGGTTATGTCTCGAAAGTGAAGATAATTTGAACCAAGATTTGAATCAAAGTAAAACATTTGCAATGAATGAACTCGAACTCAAAGAAGGCATTCATTCAAATAAGAGTTTAGAAAATATAATCAATGAATTGAATTTTGAAGACAAAAGAGAGGAACTCGACTCTGAAGACACAAATGACTTATTAGATTTGATGGACTCCTGACTACATTCTCACAAATAATCGCATTCATTGTTAAAATCAAAATACGATTAAATGTGTAAGACTTAAAATATCGAATAAAAATGAAACTATCAATCAATCAATTTCTATAAAGTCTCCAATAACATACCGGGATATACCGGAGTGCCTGAGTATTGTATAATGTAAAGGAAGCTACCAAATCCACAGCATCTTCCTTATTTTGTATACAACCTTATTCAAACTTTCACCAATTACTCTTTGCACGTCATTTTATTTATTAGAGAATCACAAAATATTCTTGTGATTATTTCATCCAACATGGCCAAATTTTTTTTGGACAAATTTTGATATTCTACGGGCAGTTAAAGTTATGTGTGCAGTTCTATGTGCAGCAAGCAAATCAAGATGCTAGTTTTTTCTATCTAGCCAGTTTTCACAGAATCACTTAATTTGGGTTGATCTCGAGAATATGCTTCGTGAATTCTGATTAGATTGACCCACCTAGAATATTATATCAATTGTTAAAAGTTTGTTTTGTGAATATAAGGCTGAAAATATTGTTTTCAGTAATGATTAGCCGACAATCAGAATATTCACAAAAACTAAACTTTTGTTATGAATGAGTTTCAAAGCTATTCTTAAGAATATTCTTGTATTCATAAAATAGAATTCTCACAATAAGTCTATTCTTTTATAAATACTATTCATATAATGAATATTCGAGAATACAGTGTGATATTTGTACAGTGAATGACAGTAAAATGGAGCAAGGCAATATTCTTGAATGCTCATTATATTATTTATAAATTATTAAAAGAATAGGAATTTATGATTTATGTGAGAAATTTATTTTATGAATATATAGGAATACATTATAAGCATATTGTGATCACATTTTGTCAGACAATTGTATGACAACTCAATTGTCATTTTTCTCAACTTTATATCATTTAATATTTTTCTACTTTATATGACCAAGGCGAATTGTTGATTCAAATAAATATCAAGAACTTGAATAATAAAAGGGTCTTGTTGTTTTGACAGATGGTGTGCTGTTGTGCTGTGCAGTAGGCGTTGCCATACATTCATAAATGTAAGTGATTTTCGAGTACTCAATGCGTATCTCTTATCAAATCAATTATTATTTGTTTTCATATTTTGTTTTACAAATCATTTATTTTTTCCGATTTTCACAATTTGTTTACAAACACTTCAATGAGTTATGAATCAGAACTAAAAGTCCATAAGAATAAGAATAAATCAATTGATAATCGAGTGATGGCTCGAAACAGTTCTATCAGTTCTTTGATTTCAAACGTAAATACAAACAAAAAGACTTTCAAGTCTTATATCGATTTGGATATAAACACCACTTCCGATGCCCACAACACTACCGACGAAGTGAGTCATCCTCTTCTCTATCACTTGAAGTAATTGATTTGTTTTTACCTCAGATGTGGACCACTTTCGATGCAAATGGTTTAACAACTGATTTGAGTCGAATTCGGAGAAACTCTTCCATAGTTTTTGAACCAAAAGATCACCGAATAATAAGTCGAAGCACTTCTTCAATTGGAAACCTTCTAAACGACACTATCGATGGCGTCAATTATTTCTATGCCCACACTCGACACCGAACTGGTATTTGTGGACAATTGAGTCTTAATAGCAATGGTTTAATGTTTTTAAGTTATACCTCACAACCGATTGAAGAGATGTGCGAACAAAAGACCAATAGTTTGTCTCATTTCATACCATTCAATAACGACAAGAGTGCGAACTTCGAAATCGATTTATTAGCCATCGATTTGATGAAAGAGTCGTTTGACCACAACTTCATTTCGATCACAATTTTCTGCTCCAATTTCCGTCGGATTCGGTTTCAAATCAAAAGTAGTGAACAAACGAAACGAATTGTCGACAAATTGCGTCGATTGACAGCTAATACTTTGGACAAAAAGTATTCAAAACTAACGAAATCATTGAAAGATAACTTCACTTATGTCTTGAAAGCCGATTGGAATCAGTTTGAAAGTCATTGGAAGGAATGCTATAAATTGAGAATAACTCAAACAAATGAGAACTACCAGTTGTGTGATTCTCTTCCTCCCTCTTTCATTGTTCCCAAACCGATAACCGACCAAATGCTGATCTCAATGATCTCAACCCAAACCAGAGGACAGAGGGTTCCCGTTGTTTCATATCTTGACCCACAAAATGGAAATCTTCTCATTAGGAGCTCTTCTTTTGATAATTATGAAGATATGAATTCTTTGTTAAGAGATTTGGTCACTCCTTTGCGACAAATTAATGTGGAATCAGTTTTTCCGTCACTTCTTTTGGTCGAACAAAGTTATGAAAAGTTGAAAGAAGTTTGCTTTCAAAACAACGACGAGTACAATTGTCTCAACAAAATCGGAAAATGGATTAATTGTGTGAATATTACCCTAAAAGGCGTCCAAAAAGTCACTGAAATCATTACAAATGAAGCTTCGGTTGGATTAGTAGAAGAATTAGACCGAAACTGGAATTGTGTCGTCTCCTCATTGGTTCAGCTGATGATTGATCCGAGGAGAAGAACTATTATTGGTTTCGAATCTTTGCTGAGCAAAGAATGGATATATTTATCGGGTCTAATGAATCGAAAGATTAGTGCTTTAAACCCAAACCATATTCTGTTTACTCTTTTTATAGATTGTGTTTTTCAGTTAATACTTCAAAATCCATTTGCGTTCGAGTTTTCGTCCTTTTATTTAATATATTTATTTGACTGTCAGTACACACAGTCGTCGATACCATTCTTCCCAAACATAAGAAAGTCTTCGAAAATAAGTTTAGATTTGGAGCTAAAAAGTGCTGCACTCAGACATGAGTTGTCTAACAATCACTTACTGTTGACTCAAAATCCATTTTATGCAAAACATGAATCAAATCAATTGAAACTGAATACACACATCAGCCAAATGGAGTTTTGGTCGGCCCTATACCTCCGCTGGCAGTCAAAACCCAATTTAGAACATTTATCTCAATTCGAGGTCATTTATTTGAATGAATTGCAATCAAGAAATCAATTATGAAATGGTTTAAAGTATTTTAAATAATTGTTCGCCAAATAAGTATTTATTAAATGTTTTTTGATATTTATTTCTCTACTTATAAGAAAACATATTATTTTTATTAATATATTCATTAAATTTATTTACAAATGGCTTTAATAAGTAAATTGTTGGGGAATTTCGACAACAAAATATTCTTCACTTGATTTGATTGCGAACACATATTACAAGAGTTACCAATTATTATGATTTGTGCGAATCTGTCCACCAGTTCCTCGTTGTTCTGTCGCTGCGATATGACTGTCGCCAAATCTATAACGAATTGATTGGACAGTGGCTGACATTTGCGGGACTGGACGGCCGACAGAATGGCTAAATGAAGAGACGAATCATTTGGTCCGTCCAATAATGAGAACCGAATCGATGCGTTCAGAACTAACAGATTCTGGTCGATCACATCCACCAAAGAGTTCAACCAATGGCTTAATTGGCTTTTTGTGATACCATTACCGACGAAATATCCTTTACTTATAAATGCGGCGCAAAATTGTGGCGAATCTGTGGCTAAAGTGGTGTCGAGTTTGATGTGATTGGCCAAGCTAATTTTGTCGCAATTCATTACATATTTTGCGGTGCAGTTCAAGAGTTCTTCGTTGCGAAGACTGAGAGCCAATGAAATCAATTGAGACATAAGGTTTGCGTGTCTTTGGCTCAGCGGTGATGTGAACAGAGTATTGATGAAGTGTTGGCTCTCGTTCTCAGATGTCATATGTCTTACGATTTCACTCAAATAGTAAAACAAATAAAGTCTTTCAATGTATTTATCTTTGCCTTCAATTTGAGCCAACAGTTTGTGCGCCAACTCTACCGCTTGAGATGACGGCGAAGACATATCACCGAAACGATAATTACTCAAAATATATGTTAACGTATCTCTGATTTGAGTGAATAAATCCATTCTCTTCAGTGAGTCTTCACATTCACACAATTCTCAAATAATTATTATTTAAATAATATTATTTATATTAATAATTATCCGCATTTCACTCACAATAGATGGCAGAGAGAGAGAGAGAGAGAGATGGAGAGAGAGAGAGAGTGGGAGAGAGTGGGAGCTAGAGAGAGAGAGAGAGAGAGATAGA
>JAQGCS010000287.1:0-27051 GCA_034702105.1 Fuscozetes fuscipes
TTTAGAGTATGAATTTGCAACGGCCAAATCTGGTATGACCTGGAAGTTTATAAGTAATCTTAAAATATGAGCGGAAAAAATTTTGCCAAATACCCGCAAACGGACACCAATAACATGGATTCTTGTGGAACTTATATTCTGTTATATTTTATATGTTAAGTATAAGCTATGCGTAAGCTATAACTTATTGAACTCATACATTGTGTATACATTTCTAACATAGAGAAGAAATGTAAGCTCCACAACAATCTATGTTATTGGCGTCCGTTTGCGGGTATTTCGGAAAAATTTTTCGCTCATATTTCATGATTCTTAATAAGCTTCCAGGTCATACCAGATTTGGCCGTTGCAAATTCATCCCTTAAATCGTGGTAATGGCTTGAGAACTTCTTTTAACTTGATTAATCAATTAAAGATATACATTTATTCAATAGAAATAATGCCTTAAAACTGTCAAAGATAACATTACATGTCTATCATATAATTACAATTTTTTACTTCTTTTTAATCAATTTTTTGTTGAATTTTGATATAAGAGAAATTTGATTTAGGGGAATAATTTTGGCCGCACCAATGATTCTCTTAAATCGAGGTTCGATTGTATTAAGTTTTAAAAAGTTACTGAACTGTGTATTTGTGATATCAGATGTCGTGAGTCATTGCAAACATATTTTACTTAAAATTAAATCATTTGAAGAGTTGTGAGAATCTATTGTTTTAATTAAATAATATTTGCGAACATTTTTCAAACAGATATAAAAACTTTTTTAATCATTTGAAAGATTTATGGCAAAAATTACTTCCACTGAGAAACCCGAATGAAATCAAATTCCATGGTGGGTTTAGGCCAGGCCTTAGCTTCTGTAGTGGTAACAGCAGGTCCATACACACTTTCTGGGAAAAACATTCCGCCAACTGCAACATTCAATATCCAGAAGAATGGCTGATCGAATGGTTGACCATTTTTAGTGTAAGGATTGTTTCCTCTGCCGGACCACATACTGCGGTCGATGTTCTCCGAGTGATAGATCTTGTCGTCCACACTCCAGCAGATTTTTGTGGTATTCCACTCCACTGCAAATGTATGAAAGTCTGCGCTAAAATCAACTGGATAGTTTTGTTCTCCGCTTCCCGAATAAATGTTGTTAGGCCATGATCCTCCATAGTGGATAGTACCTTGCACTTGATTAGGTCTTTCTCCTCTTGCCTCCATCATGTCAATTTCACCGCTCGCAGCCCTACAGAAAACATAAGTTGATTTGAGATAGATCACAATAAAATTACCATGTGCCATAAGCTGAGTTTTGAGGCATCAACCATATAGCGGGCCATAAGTTCTTTCCCAAGGGTAATTTTGCTCTGGCTTCAAACTTGCCATAAGTCCAGGCTTTTTTTGAATTGAGTCTGGTTGACGTGAAATCATTGCCATTTGTGTTCTCGACTTTGACCTGGATCATCATCTTTCCATCAGCAACTTTGAGGTTTTTTCCATCTGTATAATATTCGCGCTCCCAGTTTCCCCAACCCTGATTGCCATTGCCTAGCTCATACTTCCAATTGTCGGTGTTAAGAGAAGATCCATCGAAATTGTCCTCGAACACTGTAACCCAACCGGCATAAGTCGAATGAGCAGCAATTAAAACTAGGATTAATAGCTTGGGCATTGTCAAGTTGTTCAAATCTGTTATGTGAGTCATTCGAGACTCTTATATTGAATGAAATCAAGTGTCGTGTTTTGAAACAATTGACAAATGAGTCTAATTTATTGTTATGTTTCGATTACACATCCCTTACATCTGTTTCGATAATAACTCAATTTCTTTGAGAGAATCAATTGTTTCTATGAATAATAGAATCGGTAGAGAATAGACTCATTTTCCTGGAAATAGATAGATATCATACACATTTTATATGAATTTCTCAAATATTTAGCGACTTTGAAGGAAATCGAATTTATTTGCATCGGATATTGAAAACCTTGATGCTTTGTTTGACTAACATTTGCATTAGCATTTGCACTCTTTCTAGGTACAATAGTAGTGTTCGTTGCATTAGTGTAGTCACAATTTGTTACATTTGTTATATAGCAGATGATTTGAATAATCAGTTTTTAAATTTTTTTTACCAGTTGTGCCTCGTTTCAAGATAAATTATTGCTAGGTGAGATTCATTAGCTTGTTTTCGCTAAATTCAATTTACTAATAGGTTTTTTAAACGATTCCTTGCACATTTAATGATTAAAATTTTTATTATTACAAAAGTATTTTGAGAAACCAATCAACTCAATCATATGTTGCTAGGTAAGATATAACGTGTTTCGAATCATTCATCATATGATTTATAGATTAAATCATGTTTTATACTTTTCATTAAATATATATTTTTATATATAAGAGACAGACTTTTTAATATTTGGTAATAATTACCAAAATTGGAAATTTGGGCTGAATTTAGTGCTTTAAGAGTTACTCGGATTTTGAAAAACTTTATTATTCTTCTCTCGAACTAATAGTGATTGATATTAGTATTTTCAATGACATGACTCAACTCAAGGATAATTTAAAAACTACACTTTTTAATTGAAATTTTATGGTAAGGGTGTTTTTCATTCTTTTTTTATTTAAATAAAAGTAGTATCGCAGATTTGACCATGATTAAATAATTAAAATAAATGAATTTTATTTGACTAATTAATTTACAAACTCTATACACAACTCACAAATTAGTTACAATTTTTACAAATCAATATTTCAAACATTCAATTATCACAATTAGACTTCAATTTGTTTCGAAACTATATTTGAAAACTTATTGAACACAGAATTGAGTAAACAATTACTCAGTTGTGTCGTCAATATTCAGGTGAAGATACTCAGCGACGAAGATCCGGAATATTTTTAGAATGTTTCTGATGGTTGGGAAGTTCAGATTGTCTTTATTGTCGGACTCCCTGTGCCAAACACTGGGGAACGGAGTGGAGATTATGTGAAGTATGGGAACGTTGCGCCGCAGGAACGGCATGTGATCGTCTTCTACATAACTGAATGATTGTCTGGCGTTGAAATATGAGCTCTTCTTTCTTCTGTTATTCCTTTCAATTAAACCGAATTCATTGAGTTTTTTCTCTAAAGTAGCAAGTTATAAACAAATGTTATTAATATGTAATCCTGGTTTATGAGAATGGAGAGCATACCTATTTCAATAAATCTGGCAAAGAGTGGTTTAGTATTTGGGAAAAAGTTATAGAACTTAGGGTTAGCTGAACCAATCAGATCCAACAACACCATTAGCTCTACCCTGTCCAATTCTCGGGTCTGTGTGTAGTTCTGACAAGAGGCTTTCATACTCTTTGGATACGCGCTTCGACTCCATTTGTTTGCTAAATGTCGGGACCCGTAGAGAGAGTCCTCATTAGACCACTGGACAAACGCTTCCTCGCCGTCAAAGAACACCAATTGAACGGTTGTGTCGGTCTCTGACTGAAGTCAAAAAACAATTTTCTTTTCAGCAAATATTTGCGTATTTTTATTGCAAGTGAACAGTCATTGAAAATAGGATCTAGCGCAAACAAATTATCCCAATACAGATAATAAAGCCAACAACTGTTCATTCAAAAGTTTGCAAGCGCAAGTTTTTTCGCACTTTTTCACACTAAATGTCTGTTCCGGTAAAATATCGTAAACAATATGTTTACTCAATTATTTTATGAGCTTTATTTTGAGAATGAAGATATCATAATCAATAATAACCAAGTTGGTCCTATAAACATATTAAAATAGTAAATGTGATAGTCTGCATTATTTGACCAGGAAAATTAATTAATCTGCATGCAACAAAGAATGTGTAGCAGATTTATCATTTTAAAGCCTATTTTGGTCATAAACCTACACCCTGGCTACTCTTCGATCGAGCGACAAAAAAAGACAAGCAAGGTCAATGTTTATTTTGGTAATATAAACAGTTTCTGTCAATATTTTATTTGGTCGACAATTTGTGTGCAAATGTTATTTACTCGATTGTGTTTAGACATTTATCTTACCTTTTTGAGATAAGGGTCGAGGACAAGTGCTAAGTGCATGATCATAGCACAGGGCACCGCCGAATCTGTAGCGCCCAGAAAAGTGTGCTCTCGGTTTACTTTGGAGTCATAATGACAGGAGAGGATCAGTCTCTTGCAGTGATCCGGGTTCAATGTTGCCACTATGTTTGTAAAGGTTCGCTTTCCCAGCGGTGTATTTGAGGTGAAAGTGTCCTGGTCAACATTCCATTCCAATGACTCCATTGTTTTTATTATAAACTGTAATTTGATCAAGCTTATTTTTAAAACTTAATTGCAACTTGTACATTAATGTAATTCTCATTTTATGTACTGAATAAAAAGTAATAAAAATTCAGTTGAAATGGTTTTAGTGTAAAATACTTTTTGCTTATTTGCAGGAAAAGAATTTCCAAGAAAATAAAAACTCAGATTAAAAGTAAAAAATATTTTGTTTTTGTTATCAAATGGAAAAGTATTTAAATGATTATAATAATGAGTCGAATGTTAATGAGAAAGCAGTAAATTATTTTTCACTCATTTTATTAATAAAACGAATTTGTATTTTATTTATTCGCTTATATTTTTGTTACTCAACTATTGAAATGTATGAAAAAATAAATCATTCAAGTATTTAATCACGAGTTTGATCATGGTCAGAATGTTTTTTGACTACTAAATTAGAGACATAAACGTAAGTTTTAGTGTGTCTTAAAATTAAAATTATGTCAACTTGCTTATCAGTTGACATGCTCAATTATTAATTTACATTTTGTGATAAAAGTGAATTTAATAATTAAAAGTCTGAATAACTTTCTTAATTCAACACAAGTTTGAAACAAAAGCGAAAACTATTCGACAAAGACTTCAATTATATAACAGATTATAAACCGAAACAATTGTAAACTATCGACAATTCTTGTAAAATAACATCTGTGTAATCGAGTTTTATTAATTTTTTATGACCTGGTTGCGTAAGTAGATAATCCAATTCAATTTTGTTTTTGTTTAGTAAACTTTCAGTTTCTATTAACTGGAGCTAGGCAATCTGGAAAATTACATTTAATTATAGGTGGCTTAATTTTAATTGCATCTTTGTTATAATGAAAATAATGAGTAAACGTTATCATGATCAAATGGTTCATTTCCTATGTTTTTGAGCGGTTTATTATCGATTATCCATTAAATCTTTGATAATATTATTTTTGTTTTACTTATTTAATGATCTGTTTTGACACCAAATGAGATAAAAATCTTCGAATAAGTTATTGGAGATAAAGAATCAGTCAATTAGTAAGCAAAATGTGACACAATCAGGTCAAGCTCAAGGAGGTATATCTTACTGATTAAATACGTACTGATTGAACCAACCCTTATGTCAAATTTTATTATTTTTTGTGAGTTTATTAGTGACAAACCGTTTGAACTTTTTTGTGTCCATCAGTTCCCGGACTTCTTGGTATTAGAATCGAGTCTAATGTGGATTCGAAGACATCGTTTTGCTCGAACTGATCCGACGACAAGAATTGGATTTGTTGGTCCGATAATTGTTTCGGTGCGTGGATTAGCTGTAAACAAGCAACAAATTAGTTTGCCTTAATCAGCCTAAATATGGTCATGCCAACATCACGGCTTTTTATGACAAGAATTTCTTAATTCTTAAAATTGCAAAATATATTTATGATATGATTCAGGTCTCGATAAGATTTGTTTTTGCTTGCTGATTTGGAAATAAACAAACTTTTATGAGATTATAATTTTGGAATAAATAATTCTAACCAAGAAAATCATTTGTGTGTCAACTTATTAATCAATTGTGTGCTTTAATCTCAATATATTTGGACTTAATTTGAGTCCTCTTCACAAACAATGCAATCGATTGACGTATTTCTACACTTTATTAAATTTATTCACTCCTTTGTGTTTAATTGAATTGTTTTAATTGTCACCTATTTATGTCTGGATCATCTGTATCAACAATAAACAGTTACTCAATGAAGTGCTCGCACAGGTTTGTCACTACGGAAATTTATTTAGTAATCAGGCTTATTTTTAAGTAGTGAATTATTCATAATAAAGAAAATGTTTTCCTGTATTTACCTGATAACTCAATTTATTAATTATTGACATAATCTAAAAAACTATCGAATTTTCATTTATATCTCCCAATATATTCTGAGTAAATTTCGATAAGTTATCAATCTTTTATGATTGAATAAATTGCTAGAAAGGAAATTTATTGCTCTCTTCATAATTATTCATCAAATTAGCCTAGATTCAAAATCATTTGTGAAAGTGTTTACGGATTTAATATTACAAAATTCCAGAGAAATCTTTTTCAACAACTATTAGGAAATTCGTGTTTCTCTTCACCTAATCGTCGATTGAAATCTGAATAACAATTCGATGACACATTAAAACAGTGAACTTTCACTCTCATTCTCATCCATTAACGTTAGTTAGCAATTGTTCCCGATTCAAATCAATGTCGAGATACTACTTTTTCAGAAGCATTTGATGCTTTGATAATCACTTTTTAGATGTCAAATGAATTTTTCCTGTCTTTTGATAAGAGAAAAATTCCAAACTTAACCTTGAAATCAGACATCAATTAATAGTACATTTAAAGGACAAAAGCCATCTATCAAATCGATGCAAACAGTTGTGATTTTAAGCAACTGTTCAAACAATTTTCAATTGAAAGGTACTTTCAATTCAGTGGTAATTAAAAGTGTTTTGTCAGTGAATATAAAAAATGATTTACTTCTCTGTAATCCCATCTTTTGATGCGATGCTTGGCTTCAGTCAACTCATTGGCGAATAAGTTAAGAATAATTAAAACTAGAATCAAACGAATTTCAAGTGACTTAAAGTAATAAAAATATCTCAAAAACATAATAAAATTGAGTGCTTTTCACTCATAAATCACTTGATTTAGTCTATGATATGAAGCAAAACATAAAACAAAACATTTTTTGATAGTTTTATCGCACATCAGAAACTATTTTTCATTAGCAAAACGTCTGTTCAGAACGAGATTTAGAGACACTTTGAGTCAAATACACAGCACTGCATAAAATTGCATAGAGTTGTGCCTAAACCGAACGAACCGTTGCCTCTAATTACGAGCGTTGTGTCGGTTGTGTAACACATTCTTACGTCAGAGTAGATAGAAGTACATCGACTACGAAATATTCAATACTAATACCTCTGACGAGAAAAATACAATGAATTTTGGGCTAAAGTTCACAATTAATGAGATTTGAAAATAAATTATTAGTCTTTGAATATATGAATGGAATTAAGGCTTTTTATCGTCCGATAAATGCAATTGAATTACAAATGTTTGGCCGAATATGCATTTGTCTGCAGGCAATAGGTTTTACTGTATTTATTACAACTAATTAATTATTAATGTGTTGAATATGTGACAAATAAAGCACTCTTTGACATAATGTTGACTAAAAGGATAAAGGAGTTGTTTAATTGAAGCTGAGGTTTATTACATTTTCCCCTTCACTGACTTTTGTTAGCCCTCACCTCAGATAAGGCTTACAATTCTGGTCTTATCGAATGAGTAGGTGTTCGCTCACAATATTATTAATTGCAAATATCGCCGCTATTTATAGCTCGCAATTCATTCATTTGTTTTGATTTGAATGAAGAAACTGTTGTCTGAGAAATGCTTCAAAAAATATACCAGAACTTAGTGATTAATCTAAACTAATCCTATTAAATATTTTTTAGCCTGACTTTCCCAATGTTTTTCATACTGTTTGAGGTCATATGAATATTTTAATTGAAAATTCAATTCATTTTAAATTTTTTCTAAGAACCGACAGATTTGAAAACAGAATTCCTATTTTTAGCCCAATTTGTATTCAAAAATATTGTTTTGAATTGAAATTATTCAAAATATTCGTTCGAATCTCAAATTGAGTTCAATTGTATAATAGTTATAACTCAGAGCTATTTTTCAATAATGGGATTTGAAATGGCCAATAAAGATGACCAAGCAGGTGTGTTTAAAATTAGCTTCACTGATATTGTTCTAGTTGAGAAAGCTTGGTAATAAATCGCTTGTTTAAATAACTTGCACAATACCAATGACAGGGGTGGCTGGAGACGGCATACCTCACACAATGTCTATTCTGACCCTATATTGAAGGGCCATAGAGCGTAAAACAGAGGCAGGTGATTTTAACGGACAATTACACAATACAATCTCTGAATCTAAACAGTGTTTCAGCACCACCCTGGACCTAATTGATGATTTTCTGTTGAAATGTCATGTGAGCATCCTTGTAATCATATAAATTAAAAATACCTAGTGCTTATTCCTTTGGAATTTATGTATAATTCTCAGAAATTGGCTTTAATTACAACATAAAAGTAAAGCCGAGTTTCGGAGCGATTGAGAACATCAGCGAATTCTTGACATAAATAAACGACAAACTAATTGAAAGAACAAAACAATGAAAATTTAATAACTAGATCTACTCATTTACTGTTAGTTCCTTAATTAATTGAATAAATTATGAGCAGGAATAAATTGAATTGGTAGACCTACTTAGATTTATTGCTCCCTTTTTCTCCATTGAATTACATTACATTTGATTGTATTGAATAACATAAGAGACCAATAAATACAGAATTTTTCTGTTGTATTGTTGGCTGCAAAACAAGTATTCAATAGTTAATCATTCAATGGAATGACATTTTAATCGATTTATTCAATTGTCGTGCGGTGTGTCTATTTGTGCAAGTTCATTTTTTACGACTACCCAGGGAATAAAAAACTTTTGTGAACAACAAAAAAAAGTACTTCAGACGATTAGATCTCAATCGTAAGCTTTAAAAAAATCACATTTAAGTATGAGTTGTTTTTTGGCCCCCAATTGACAACCGATACCTGAAAAGTACAAAATCTCTTCACAATAGATATGAATGCTTTGCATAGAAAATGTTTAAACGGAAACACATAGAAATCGGTAGAAAAGTTTTCATAGCCCGGAGTCAAACAGCAGTCACACCGCAGTGTTAAGGGTCTTAAGTTGAGGCACAGTATAGACTCTCTAAAGTCATAGTCACGCAACTTATCACCGAATTACTGAATAGCGTAAGGCATTCACAGAAGCCCTTCATATATAACACACACTGACAACTGTTATGTTATGGTAGAGCACAGGTGAAATATTAGAAGAGTGTGCCGTATAATAGGCAGACCAATGTAAGAGCGCACAGCCTCTTAAGCCGTGGACCTCCAGCAGCTGCAGACCGATGCCAATCGCCTCTGTCTGACAATAGAGACAGTGATAGACTACCGGAGCGCTCTTAAGGCAGAAGACTTGCTTGTTGTCAATTTAACACAAATGTAATTGTAGTCTAAAGGCAAGCATTTTATATAAGACTTTAATTTTATTTTTCTATTTTTCCAAATGGTCTGCAAAATACAATGAATGTCATCGAAACCCCTAATTGAATACAAAAACACAATAAATAAATTGTAAATCACTTGAAATGCATTCAATATTACAAAACAAAATTCAATAGTAGTTTAAATGCGAGAAAAATTGGCTTTAATTCAAATACAGGTTATTTACACTCAATATTCAAATACAGGTTATTGTCAATCAATAGTAACGCACCCATTAATTAAACTTATTCAAATTCATTTTAAAAAGTTCAAGTTCAAGTACAAACATTCTGTTCTTTTTAATGAATTTTTTGTTACCCAACACAATTATAGAATATACTTATTGTCAAAATTTTATAGACCAAACTTCCGTATATTTAATAGTATTTTTGGAGACAAACATTAAATTCCGATCATTTTTCGATTTTAAAGGTGTAGTCCATAAAAATTGAGATAAATATTGAATTCAAATAAATATGGAATTCAATAAAAATATGAATTATATTTTGAATATTAGAATAGATTATTTCATAATTTTATAAGACTTACTTATAATTTTTGGCACAGCTTTGATGACTTAGATGACTGAAGTAAGTCTTATAAAATTATGAAATAATGTGCTCACACAACTACCAAGAACTTATTGAATATTAGAGTTGAGTTCGTCTCTTTATGTTCACTAACACTTCTTTTGGTGTCATTAATATACTTCCTTTGAAATAATCGATCTGTTCATTGAAATAAACACAATTGAGGTCATATATTGCAAGAGAGAATAGATTAGCTTACTTTGAATTCGGGTGAAATAGAGAATTCGAATTTGCTGATGACCTTGGCCATACACATTCGCATTTCATTCAATGCAAATCTCATTCCAACACAATGTCTAGGCCCACCACCGAATGGAATAAAGGCATAAGGATGGTGACTGGGCTCAAGGAATCGCTCAGGCTTGAAATGATCAGGGTCGGGGAAAAACTCTGGATCTCTGTGGACAACATAGGGTTGCATCTCTATTATAGTTCCCGCGTGTATTGTTATTCCTTCAATATTTTAAGAGACAATTATAATAATTATCAAATTGTCCACAAATGTATCTAGTAGGATAGATAGAATTTAGGCCATACCAGTAGTTCCGAGTTTGTAGTCTTCAATGCACTCTCTCTGCACACACGTGAGAGGAGGCGCCATCCGTAGGGTTTCGTTGATAACAGCATTTAAATATTTGAGCTGATTGAGATTCTCATAGGTGAATTCTTCGGTTAAAGTTTTCAGTTCATCGGCGAGTCTTTGTTGACATTCAATATTTTGAGCCAAAAAATATAAAGCGTGAGACAGAGAGGCACTGGTCGTGTCGTAACCCGCGATAAAGAAAAGTATGCCCTGTGCCGTCAGCTCATCACTACTCAAATTCCAATTGAATTTCTTGTCGGGAATTTGGTCTTCACTTTCTTTGTGTTCGACATCACTAATGGATTCATAATCGAAATCATTTCTCTCGTTATCGATCATCAGTTGAATAAAATCAGATCTTTTTGATGCTATAACATATACATAATATACATCATGGTATATTTTAAGATAGGGATAAATACGAATTACAGTGAGTTTTGGTCGAATTTTTTCTTTCGGCCACTATTTTGTTGGTCAGATCGTCGAAATATTTGATGGCATTCCTGTCGAACGGTTCCATTCGTAGTTTGTTTGCCAACTGAGGTATCAGAACTGAAAGCGCATAACTGACACTACTGTCAACCGATAAGATTTTCTTTGCGTTGACAACAATGGGATTATTCGGGTTATTAACTGATTCGATATCGATACCATAGGCACAGGTACTGATCACATCCATAGCAAAAGCACCCATATATTTACGAATGTCTATTGTTTGGCCTGAATTTCAATTACAATCAGTAACTAATGTCTAAAAATTG
Source organism: Fuscozetes fuscipes (assembly GCA_034702105.1). Taxonomy (NCBI): domain Eukaryota; kingdom Metazoa; phylum Arthropoda; class Arachnida; order Sarcoptiformes; family Ceratozetidae; genus Fuscozetes; species Fuscozetes fuscipes. Next base: position 11,387 of record JAQGCS010000287.1, read on the forward strand.
TGAACTGTATGACCTGTTTGTGCCAAAGTGTCCAAATGTTGTACGAATCTGTCGGCGATGTCTGAGATGTTGGCCATCATTGCCCTCAACTTTCCCGATGTAAAGGCAGGCGTCACAACAGAGCGGATTCTTTTCCAGTCATCGTTGCCTTTCATGAAGAATAAGGCGTTTTGTAGTTTAGAAGTTCCAAGATTCATATCATATTTGTCAGCGAAGACGTGAAAGTCTTTTGTCATAATATCGCGAATGAGTTCGGGTTCGTTGATAATCAGCCATTTTTGGAAAAAGAAGTAACTGCCGTATATTCGGCCGTACTTCTGATTGGCTGCCAAAATGTAATCGTGAACTTTGGTGAACACACCTTCTATTTCAGATCGACATGGTCCTCTCACACCTTTTCGGGCCCAATATGTGAAGTGATGTATCAATAAACTATTATTCACCAAAAATAAGCATTTGAATCGTAAATTAGTTTAAAATATACTTGCCCAATAATTAATGTTATAATTGACACAAAAACAGCTGAAATAATAGTTATTTCAAACATATTTGTTAAGAGCACAGAATATGAGCATTCAATGAGTCTGAATGCCGTTCCTTTGTAATATGTTTGACCTTGAAAATAACAAAATATAAATAAGTTCGAATGATTAATCAAAATAATCTTGCCGTTATTTATTAATCAATAAGTTTTATCACTTGGTTATAGCATAATATTCATTAATATACAAAAAGGCAAACATTTATTCTTTTAATCTAAGGTTACAATATCTACAATTAAAATAAACTGATAAGTTATTTTTATCATTTTAAAAGTTAAGAGTTGCAAGGGTAATTGTTGAATTGTTTAGATTCTAGAAAATTATTTAAAGTTTATTACACGTTATTTGAGAATTTCCATTAAAAACATAATTAATATTACGATTGAATTCTAAACGACAGAAATGTATTAAAACAAAATGAAGACTAGTTTTGTCGTCTCTTTATGTTCACTAAAACTTCTTTTGGTGTCAATAATATACTTCCTCTGAAGTAATCGATCTGTTATTGAAGTGGAAAATAATTATGAGAAACATAAATTAAAAATCCCTTACTTTGAATCCTGGTGCAATTTTGAATTCGAATTTACTAATGATTTTGGCAAGGCACATTCGCATCTCATTCTGTGCAAATCTCATTCCAACGCAAAGTCGAGGTCCGCCACCAAATGGGATAAATGCATAAGGGTGGTGCGCTGGATCAAGAAAACGCTCAGGTTTGAACTGATCAGGGTCGGGGAAAAATTCTGGGTCTCTTTGAACGACATAGGGTTGCATTTCGACAGTAGTTCCCGCGGGTATTGTTATGCCTTAATTTAATTGAATATTTATTTCAAATTTAGTAAGAATAATGAGCATTTTACATAATTACCTGTGTCACCCAATTTATAATCCTTAAGACACTCTCTTTGCACGGATATGAGAGGCGGTGCCATTCGTAGTGTTTCGTTGATAACAGCATTTAAATACTTGAGTTCATTCAGATTTTCATATGAAAACTCTTCAGTTAGTGTTTTGAGTTCATCGGCGAGTCTTTGCTGACATTCAATATGTTGGGCCAAAAAATAGATGGAGTGCGACAGAGAGGCACTGGTCGTGTCATAACCCGCAATGAAGAAAAGTATGCCCTGTGCCGTCAGCTCGTCATTACTCAGATTCCAATTGAATTTCTTTGTTTTGTCCTGAATTTGATCTTTACTTCCTTTAAGCTCTTCATCACTAATGGAGTCATAATCGAAATCATTTATCTCGTTATCGATCATCAGTTGAATGAAATCCAATCTTTTCGTTGCTGTTAAATAAACTAGCATTATGAAATTAATTAATAAAAAGAATTATACAATTATTTTTAGTTGAGCTTTTTCTTTCTTCAACTATTTTGTTGGTCAGATCATCGAAATAATTGATGGCATTTATGTTAAACGGTTCCAGTTTCAATAGGCGTGCGATTGGAGGCACTAGAACTGAAAGGGCATAACTGATGCTACTGTCCACCGATAGTATTTTCTTTGCGTTGACCACAATGGGATTGTTCGGGTTATTTACTGATTCAATATCGATGCCATAGGCACAGGTACTGATCACATCCATAGCAAAGGCACCCAAATATTTACGCATATCTACTGTTTGTTCTGAATTTCAAATATATATTTAATAAGAAGTTAGAAATAAAATGTTTTAAACCGTTTTCTGCATAAGTGTCCAAATGCTGTACAAATTTGTCAGTGATTTGTGAGATGTTAGCCATCATTGCTCTCAACTTTCCCGAAGTGAAGGCCGGCGTTACTATTGAGCGGATTCTTTTCCATTCGTCGTTACCTTTCATAAAGAATAAGGCCTTGTGCAATTTAGTGGATCCCATATTCATGTCGTAGTGGTCGGGCATAAAATGGAAATCTTTTGTCATAATATCACGAATCAGATCCGGTTCGTTGACAATAAAGAATTTTCTGGTCGGCAGATAAGTACCAATTAGTCGGCCATATATTTTTCTTCTTTCCATTATGAACTCATGTATTTTTAATACCATTCCCTCCGGAGTAATTCGACATGCTCCTTTCACTCCTCGTCTGTACCAATATGTGAAGTGTTTAATTAATAACCTGGCAAAAAATAAATGTTACTATTTTACAATTGCACAATTTTAGCACTTTTACACAAGATTAAAATACTCACAGAATAAGTAATATTACAATCGCGATGAAAGAGGTGATAAAATAACCAAGTTCCAACATATTTGAAACTGAAAATTGTTTCAGCTATTTTATTATCATTCAAATTTTGAGAATTTGTTTAAAATGTGTCAGACTATCAATATATAAATAAATGCGAACATCTTTGGTTTTATAGTTGCCTGGATCGTTATAAATTTTGATTTAAATTTGTCAAAAAAATTTGTTTATATGACTCGTCTCTAGAGATAACACTTATCTAAATGCGATTCATTGGACAAACCTATCAATAATATTAAATTGGAATTGCAGGGACAAATTGATCATTCGTTAAGTAAATAAATTTGTAATCATTTGATTGTCTTAAAGATCTGTTCCGAGAATCAGAGTATTAATCGGTTCCGTCAACAGAATTAATAGTAGTGTTGGCCGTCGTATTGATGTCGAGAGAGGTGTCATTCAAAACGATTATTTGAGATTTGGGCACTATGTAAAGCATTACCAGGTTCAAATGAATGAATTCAAACAATGGGAACTGTATGATAAGGAAAGAAACAATGAATTCAATGTAGTCATTCGACTACATAGGAGTATGGCCGGATATAGTACTTCTATATTCATCAAACTATATGCCACACTATCAACTATGCATGCTAATTAAATAATAATAATTATTTTATTACAATGTAAAGACAGTATTTTTGTAAGATTTTATTTAATTTCGGAAATGTTAAGAAATGATGAATTGTCTGTAAAACTGAATAAATATCTTTCGTTTGAATTAATATTGTATTGAATTTTTGATTCATAGTTTTGTTGATCTAAATAAAACTCAAACCAATATTTACCTAAAGTTGGGTAAAATTGACACTTATTCTGGTGAATCAATTTTTCACAAAATTTATCTGAATAAATATTGAAAAACCATATGTTTACATACACTTTCAATATATATGAGCAACCTTGTTTTTACTTTTTATTGAAAAATTCCGATCTATTAAACTTGGTATTTGAGTCAAATATTCAAATATTGGTTACATATTGAATGAGAATTTGAGGACGACTTCAGATTCATTCAGTGTTTCGTTGATTTCATTCGAGAAAATATGAATCGAATACTTATATCGAGTGCTTTGCTTTTGTTTGGCTTCTGTTGGACTCAACAGATGACCAAAGAGTTGACAAACAGTCCGATTATGCAAATCAAGAAGTCTGTCGATAAAAAGCTCTGTTCTGATAATAACTACTCCGAGGAAGTGATTAAGAAGATTGAGGACTGCGACCAATTCGACCCTCACTACAAAATTGATGTAAGAAACACATTCATATCTATTATGATTTTGATTTTGTTTGCCCTAGATGATGTATAAGGAATGTCAAGACATCGTACCTAAAGGAGAACTCAATTGGAATGAGCGCAGGAAATTCAATTGCAAGGTTTGAGTTACAGTTAGAACTAGGACATTGCAATTTTTCGGTTCGGTTTATAGGTTCGTGAGTGTTATGAACTGAAATATCAATCGGATGAGTATAACAAGACTTGGGCTGAGATCAGAAAACTGTCTGACTTTGAGGTCGAGAAAAGACAAATTCAAAAATTTGTAAGTTTATATATGATCATGATAATTCTTATAAAAAGTTTGACTGCTTATTGAAATTTACTTTTTTAGGAGTGTTTGCAAAAGATCTTGTAATTGATGTTTGAATTCAGAATAATATCGAAACCACTTTTCAAACGCTTATTGTTTACTAAATTCAATCAAAATTGTTTGCATCGAAATAAAAGGGAAATTTTATTCAACAAATTTATTGTTCTTTCATTTAATCAACAATTCGTCAAACTGGGTAAATTGTATTTGATGATTCCATTTTCTTGAATGTTCATCAAACTGTTGCGGGTGCCGGAAATCCCGGGTTCAGGTAAATGCCCCACCTTGCTCGATAATTGATTACTTCTGGGTAGTGATCTGCGACACCATCGGATAGCAATCGTTTATTCAACTTGGTAATTCAAAAATAATTAACGAAAAGAATGAAAAATGATTTTTGCGAATACTTCACATCAATTATTGATTGTAGTGAACTTACCGTTCTCATTAATTGATGGAACTCCTGCTCACAGGCGTATTGGGCCAGAGTGTGAGTCAGTGCGCGCCCGAAGAAAGAGAATTTATCATTATCCATATACCATGACTTTAAACCTTTGAAACAATAAATTTGTTAAAAATCAAGATTAATTTTGTAAGTTGAGTCACCTTCGGAACATGCATAAATCACAGTCGTATTGATATTCTCATTGACCCAGTTTGGTTTGAAGTAGTTCTGGAGAAGTGTTTTCTCGATTCTGGAAGAATCGATAGTTTCCTTATTCTGTTCTTTTGTCATTTTCTCAACTATTAATGAACAAGAAGTGATTATGGTTATATTATTATAAGCAAGTAAGTATAATATAAAGTTAAACTATTAATTTTACCGTTTCTCTCTCTACAGCAGTTGAATATATGAATTTTAGGCTTTGACATCGTATTATTGAAGTTTCGGTCCTTATTATTGCCGGCAAACTTGTCAACCAAATCAGGGATAAGTACGCCATCATTATTGGGATCTACTCCAAGAAATAGTCCATTTTTGCCATGACCAATCATCATGGTGACCAATGCGCCGTAATTTTTGAATTTTGGATCAGTGGCCACATTTTCAAATAATTGGTCAATCTCTTTGCACTTTAATCTTTTATAAATAGGACTGACTTCAAAACCCAACTGTTTGAAAACACTGGTCACTTGTTTGGCTTCCGCTTCCAAATCCAGTTCATTGATAATAATTAGAAAATAGCCTTTCGGTTGAGTGTCTAACTTGAAGCACATACTGTCCCCACCTCTTACAACATCTGCGGGTGAGACCTGCAAACTCAGGTCAGTTACGTATGGAATAAATTCCGCGCTTTTGTTATATTCCAATAGTTTTGCGGTGATATTGGAAAGATCTAAACGTTTCATTACGTTGGCTAGGTAAATCGTTGAATTGCGCTCTTCGGTATACTTCATCAAAACGAATAACCTCTTGGCGCTTAAGTCGGGCAGTCCCTTTTAACATTTAATAGAATTATTAATTAAATATTGAATTGTTCTTACCCTCAATACAGGCATCAGCTCTTTGAATGGATTGTTTGTGTCCTCATACAGATAACTAAGAATTGTTTCGGTGATTTGATCGGTGAGTTTAGCCAAACAGTCATTCAAGTGATTCTTGAAAAATTTATTTCTTTGGCTAGGTTGTTCCATATCCACACAATTTAATTGCCAACTCTTTGATTTGTTTACAAATGAATTGAAACAACTTTTCTTAATTTGTGACTAAATTCTCAAATAAAACAGTTTTATATCACTTTTCTTATTATTAAAACTTCAGAAAAATAATATTTACACAAAATATGCTATCATCAATTTGAACATGCCAATTCTCTCTCTAAGAATGAAACAAAATGGAAGACAAAGTGCTTTTTAAATATGTCTGCAAAATATTGCACTGATTTATAGTAATTTATACCTTTCTTATCGGAAGTTGCAATTTATTACTATAAAACTATTTGGAGTTTCGCCAAATTATTATCAAAGGCTTGTCTTATCTGTTGCTAATAACTAATCATGTAAGATTTCAATGAACGCTTGTATAAATGATTTTCTTTACTACAAATATCCATTGTATTACAATTACAATCAGCTTGTTGATTTTAGATTTAGAGAAACATTGCATCAATTGATACTAACACCGAAATCACTTCTGAAATATTTATTAAATTAGCTCAATTTTTATCTCCAAAAATATTGAATAATTTTCCCAAAATATAAAATACTTTACTAAAATTTAGCAAGGTATTGGAAATGAACCACCACATTATATTGTATCAGTTTGTAAGTTTTATTGACCACTTAGGGGATCTTAATTCGTCCTGGGTTGAAGAATAGCGCCCACGTGCTCTTGTAATGGATTACTTCAGGAAATTGTTTGATATCGTCGATTGCAAGTCGTTTATTGACCTGTAATTAACAAGATCATTTAAACAATATTTTTAGAAATTATATTTTTACTGTTCCAATCAAATGATTGAGGTCCTGTTCGCATGCATACTGGGCAATACTATGGCTCAAAGCTCTTCCGAAAAAGGAGAAACCGCTCAATTCTGAAAAGTACGATTTTTGTCCTAAATTGATGAAGGGCAAAGTTTAAAAATTGCAATTTATTTTCAAAACTATTGGAGTTTAACCTTGACCACACGAATAAATGACGGTAGTGTTGATATTATTATTGACCCAGTCCTTGTTGAACACTCTGATATTTTCCAATAAGGATGAGCTGACCTTGGATAAGTCAACTGCTTCATCACAAGTTTCTTTAAGAAAAAATATTATTAGCAGAGATGGTAATGAATATGGTCATTTAAATTAAATAAACTGCAACTAACTGTCGCGACAACAGTTGAAAATATTGACTTTGGGTTTGCCCTTAAAGTTAAGGCATTTGTCTTCAGCGAATCTATCGATCAGATGTGGGATCGGAATTGTATTATTATCGCGCCCATAGAAGAGTCCGTTGCCACCATGGCCAATCGCAATAGTGACCAAGGCTTTGTAGCCCTTATATTTGATATTATTGGCAACTTCATTGAAAATGGCATCAATTTGTTCGCAGGTCTTCTTCTTTTCGACTTCAACTGTGAAATACATTTGATTGAAAACACTGGCCAACTGCTTAGCCTCAGGTTCGAGCCTCAATTCGTTAAGTAGGATTAGGCAGAATCCCCTTGGTGATGTCTCCATTTCGAAACGACAACTGCCACCTGATCGCAATACATCCGTATGTGTCACCGGAAGGAGCTCTGTGCCCACATAATCGATAAACTCTGCGCTATGATTAAACTTTTCAAGAGCCTCGGCTACGTGAGGCTGGTTATATTTTCTAAATAATTTAGCCAAATACCAGACCGGTTCCCTTTCCTCGGTATATTTTAAGAGAACAAAACATTTCTGTGCATCATTAATGGCAAGCTCCTATTATACGTAATTAAATTTTTTAATATTTTGTTTTCCCAGATGATATTTACCTTGAGAGCAGGCATTAGATCCTTGCACGGATTATTTATGTCTTCGTAGATCTCTTTGAGTATTTGTTCGCTCAAATACATAGTTTTATAGACATTGTTGAAAAGTGTCATGATAAACTTTTTACGACGACTTGGTTGCTCCATTATACAACTATAGACAAAATATATTTACTAAATGATCTTTGTTTTCTATTAAATAATCATGAACAATATTTCAATACAAATTTATTTTCAAATATACAGTATATGTATTACACATTATGTCACATACCTTCCTATTGAATATTATTTACTGAAACATTAATTTCTTTTTAAATTAGATTATAATTTAGATTTTGAAAGATTACCTTTTAAGCTAAGCTTTTATGCACAAAGATGTTAGGAACTAGGAACCACACTTCACTAAATTTTAACCAAATTGGCAAAAATATTGTATCACCCAACCCTTTACCAATCGTTATTACTTCGAGTCATTAGCAGAGCATTGAAAAATAGTCAGTTATTCTGTATGAAAAGGTCTATTAAAGTCGTTAAAATATCGTCATTATTAATTTATATTTAACCAAGACAGTGAATAATAGTGAATCAAAAATGATGAGAAGCAAATAGGCCCCTTTAAAATTCGAGAAAATTGAAAACTATTTGATCACTTTTCATTATTTTTATAGAGATTCTTTACCCTGGATAAATGACTATTTTACTTGCCATTATTCATTGCACTAATTATTAATGATAAAGATATACATATCTCAACTTGTATTAAACAAAATGGCTAACTATTCTAATGACCAATTCTGATAACAGAAACTACTGTCACTGGAATCTCGAACTTTGCATTCCTCTGGTAAACAATATGATTGTAATTATAAGATATAACTCTGAAATACTATTATTTTCTTAATAAAATACTATAGAATTGTTTACGTCTCAAATAGTCATTTATATTCACTTATAAAACTTGGAAATAGAGTATTCAGGTCATGATTGGAACATATATACATAATACTAATTCTGGGGACGAAGGCATTCACCTGTAAAATGACTATTTGTCAATGCTCTTGTCATTAGAAAAGATAAATATAATTTTTTGATAAAATAATGAATTGTGATTGGATATAGATGATTTAAGTTCAACTACAATTATTGCAAGTCTCTCATATAATCAGTTGCTTTCCATTTATACTCATATTTTCAAAAGAACTTTTAGAGAACTTTGGATTTCTTTGTTAGATGTGTTGCTTAGATATGCAAGATAACATTTTTGAAATATTAATACTTATTTAAAGAGTTTATATATTTATGTGACTCAAATGTTTTATTTATTTAATAAATCAAATCTTTTATTAAATTAAGCAATCATCATTGAAAAATTAACAATGTAAAAAGTAAGAATTGGACAAAAAAGAATTTCTATTATAAAGAATAACATTGAAATTAAAAGACCAAAGAATAAAATAAAAATTTCATCTATCTGACCAACTGCTATTTGTTCGTATTTACATTGTGGATCTTTGGTTATCTCATCGAAAATTCCAATGCACCCATTTACTTTCAAAGCATCATTTGTCCACTTTTCATATAATCCAGTCTCAGTGCACACAATTCTTCTGTAAATTGGAATAAAATTAAATGTCAAAGGTTAAATAATTAATAAGATTTTACACTCTATCGAAGTTTCGCATAAACTCTCTATTATTTCTGACATTGGAGGCCATAAAGTAGGGTAAGTTTGGACCACCATATTTTGAAAATTGTGGAGAGTGTGGAGAAAATAGTTATCCTCTTTCTTAATCAATTTGGACATTTCGATCAACAGAAATATCAGAGTCATTCTATTCATAACGAACGCAGACTTTCCAGTAGATATATTTTTTGCCAAATTGAGTTGAAATTGAGGTTGGTAAATGTTGTCAATCGAATGCCTATTAATCCGAGAATCAAAATACTTAGCCATCGAAGAGTTTGAACTGCGAGCGAATTCATCGATCAAATCGTTTTCAAATGCTTCGATTCCCACATCAGGTCTTCTGTAGAGCTCATCCCAAGAATCAATCTTTTGCTGTGGTATTGCTTTGACTTTTTTGTCTAGGATAACATTGCTTACTTGAATTGATATCACCATAGCACAAATCATCCAAGGACCAAGAAGAATTTTACTCAATATACTATTAGCTTGGAGTGATTTTGGTAGACTGTTATTGCACAGCACACAAATATTGTCAAAAATTATGATGATCAAATTACGTGGTGGTTTTTGTTTCATAAAGAATAGCAACGAAGAAATAATAGCTGCAAAAATGGTCAAGATGAAAGTGACTTCGTGAGATGCCTCGAAAAAAGACAAAATATGGTCCGGTTCTGGAAATAGTTTGTAAACAACACGACTGTCCTCAACAAAACCGATGGCACTCGTGTACGAAAAATGGACATTCAGTAATTTTAATTGGTTCGAGTAATAAAAAAATCTGATCGCATCCACAGGAAATGCAATCAAGTCTAATTTTGAATCAATAAGATGCGCTATCATTTCATCTTCTCTTTCTGGTGGCTTTATTAGGTTGAGCCTGGCAAACGAAATGATAAATAAATAAATAAAAATCAAGCTAAATTAGTAAAAGTATATTTATGAGCAAGTTTACTTTTTTTTGTTCATCTTTGCATACTCTCTAATAATGACCATAACGGTCCGCATACTTTGAATGGATAGTCAGGGTCATAATAGTTTTCTATTTTATAAGTTATGAATGGAGGCGAATGTGCGGGAATAAAGTTGTTATCAATATCAATATCAATATCATTATCAACATGCTGGGTAAAATTGGATTTAAAGAAGGGTTTTTCGAAAAAAGTACAAATTTCTGAATTCATGTCTCATAATAACAATCTTTTGAAATATTATTGCATTCGTTCGTCACATAACTTATATGAAGGAAAATTATTATTACCTTGTCGATTCATTCAAAGAAATTTTACTATATATCAATATATCAATATATCACGAGTTTAATAAATAATTGTCTACTAATTATTTAGTCATGGAAAGGTTCAAATGAAAACTATTATCTAGTAAATTATTATTGACATTTCGATCCATAAAGTGAAGTGTATATAAAACTTGAATTATTTATATGCGATGTCAATAAAATTTCCGTTCAAATTGTTTCGTAGTTATTCAAACAAGGTATTTTATGACACATTTTGCGATCGATATCCTCAAATATTACAAAACTGTATCGATCCAAATATAAATGCTAATCGATTGCAGAGGTGGCAAGATCAGATCACTATCTGTTGGAATCATACTCTGATTATTATTTATGAGTCAATTACTTATTATTTATCGGATATTATTTGAATAATCAATAGATTGTTAACTATTTCGCATTCGATTTGGATTATAGACTCATTAAATGACATAAGATATAAATAATGATCTAATTTGAAATTTAGTAGGTTATAGACAAAGTTGATTCTATTAATCTATCAAATAAAGAGCCTTAAATGAAAGAAACATACAAATTTTAAGATCTGTGAATCAAGAATTTTGATTCAATCAAGTTTCACAAAATAATCACTTTTAAACCTAGCCTCTTGTTACCTGGCTTATCTAAATTCTCGTTTAGCTATTCAAACCAAGATTTTATATTGAAATGTTAAAGGTGTAATGAACTTGGCGACAATTATATAAATAAATCGAACATGTTCCCTTTAATTAAAGTTAAGCTTCTGTTAGATTGAGTTTAAATTTTGATTTGTTTTTCAAAGGATTAAATGCCATAAAATAGTATTTATTTATTTAACACCAAAATTGTCGCGAATTGAATGTCAAGAATTAAATCAAATTTTGGGTCAAAAGTTAATTAAAGCTTTTTATGTAAATATTTGTATTAAATTTTTGTTCTTGCTACACTTTTAATTATCAAATATTTTTGTTTTGAGGCGAAAACCAATTAAGTGGAAAACAAATAATATTTGGGTTTAAATATTTTGATGCTTAAGACTTGCAATAAGGCGTTGCCTTTAATTAGCCGTTTATTCGGTATTTTATCTTATTTTTAGCGATTGTTTTGATTTACGACAAAAGAATTTTCATTAACCAATTTTTAATCAATTTTGATTCACTTATAAATTGAAGGTCACTTAGAAATTAAGTTCAAACTTTTTTTTCAGAATGAAAATATTTTTCAAGAACCAATTTGTGAGCATTTCGAACTATATTGTAGACAGTCCACCAATCATTCAATATGTATTAAAAATAAGTTTAGCAGCTAATCTAGGGATAACCAAACTCATCGATCTCAGGGAGAAGGGCAGGTTCAAAATTTTCACAAAAAAAACTTAGGAGGGGGTATAGGATAGAGTGGAATTGTTAACTCGGAAGTAGCCATTTTCCGCCTATTTGTTTAGTTTGTATAATAATTGTTCTTAATTTAGTTTAACTTCAGTTATGCAGCCATTTAGCTCTCAATACGCCAAAAATTTGACCATTGTCCATCTCCAATATATGCCGGAGATGTCAGATGGAGGTATTTTCGAAATTTCTCATCTCAGGGGGGTATTCTCTCCCCTGGTTATCCTTCAAACTGTATCAGGAACAAATCAATTCGAACTTTAAACACTGAGAGCATCACAAAACATTTTAGAAAGTAATGCTTCAAATTAACTCTTCTTCCAAAAAGAAAAACCTCTCGTTTTTATTAACTTAATACTATTGTTAATAACTTCCTTGCTCATCTTAAATTAGAATATGTTTGAACCCATCATCAGTGAAGTGAATTTCCGTTTTCTCATGAATTGTCTGCGAACTAAATGTGAGAATAAGACCAATGAAAACATCAAATTATTTATAACTTTTGCAAAATTAGCTCTGATTTAAATTTTTACATTTGTTTGCGATTACATAACAAAGTAAGAGATCCGAGCAATAAATAAATAAATTCCATACACCTTCTGTTACGGTTTGAGAACAAATTCTTGACATCAAAAGAAATGCATAAAATTCTAGTCTAAGAAAAAGAAGTTTGAAATAAATTTTGATTATTTTTCGTTGTTTTTAATGACAATATTGTTATTGAACTGAAAACTCTCCGCAAAAATGACTTTATTTCAAAACTATAGTTTGATTTTCATTCATTAGATTTTCTCATTTGTTTCAAAACAATTTTAACCCAAAAAACGTGTCTTACGGTTAATCTAATTTAACAATCAGTTTAAATGCGAAAAAATATTACTCAAAATGTAATTCATTGCCAATTATTTTCACTAAAATTAATTAACCTTTTGTTGAATTTAAAAACACTTAAAATCATTTTTAATTAATCGAAAGGAATGATAATAACCAGTGTTTAATAGTTATGATAATTTCAAACTTTATTTTTCTTAATAAAACCCCATTATTATTGTGAAAAAAGCAAAAGTACTTTAATTCTAACTCTTTTTGTTGACTAACAAATTAACATTCATTTGCTTTTTAAATAAGTCGTTCCTTTTGTTTGGAGTAATTTAAAATCAAATTAAGATGTATTTGGTATATATCGGAAATCATTCGGAAATCACTTATCCAGGGGCCAAATTCTGTACAAATCAACTCGTGAGTTATTAACTGAACTTGCTGAAAGCTGTAGGCCACCAAATATTTTAGATCCTTACTTGATGGGTGAGCGGGAACAGGAGGCAAAAGCCAGTCCCTTATTCAATATCCTTGTCTTATGTGAGATGTCATCTTTAAATAAATACCAGTCCTATACTTTGCTAAAAATGTGTAAAAGAATAGTTGGTGTAATGACTTCCTTCAAATCATAACCAACACACCTATTATGAGAGCACAGGTAGTCTCTATTTTTATTTCCAGACATAAGGCTCTCATAAGTACTAATGTTTGGAATTCATTAGAAAATTAACGGTAAATAAATGCACACAAAAAATGAAAATATAGTGTAATCTTATGTAACACTTAATAGTTGTCTAATAATTAGACGAATAATTGGGAAGAATTGGAAACCAGTTTTTCAAATGAGTCGAGACTTATATCGAGTCAAATGCTTTTCCCCAAAAATTTGTTTTACCAAAAGACAAGTTTTTTGTTTCGTTTTCACTTTGATCTCAATTCGCAATTCATATGCGATTGAAAGACATGTGCTATCAGTCAATAGACATTCGTATTTTGCTTTTGATTTTCCGCTTAAAACCATTAAATGACTAATTAATTGAAAACCCAGTGCTTTCCGTTAAAAAAGTTGTTTGATTGAGATGTGCTATGAGTTTAGCACAAGTGAGGCATAAGAATACTTATTCTGTTCAATGACTGGCCTTTTGTTTACTTTTCAAAAGTTATGTTTTGTGTGAAAACTCGAAAATTTTAATTTTAAAAATTTGTTTCTCAAGGAATCAATTAAATTGAGTTTTGATTTTTTGTGCGAATAGTTTCTGATTTTTAATTTGAAAATATTCTGATTTGGAAATTGATCTGAAATTTAGACACAAAGTTGTCATCGATTCCAAAAATCTAATGATTGAACGCTTAATCTCATCGATTAAAGTCATCCATTCATTTAAAATGTTATTAAAATGAGTAAAACATTTTCATCATAACTGTTATACAATTTGACAGTAATTTTGGTGAAAAATAAGTTCAATTCAGAAGAGATTAATAACAAGAATACCATTTTATCCCTAAATAAGAAACTAATTATAACTTCAAAGAACTCATTCACTCATTCCTTAAATTTCAAGAATGAATTCAAAGTTAATTCTTTATTGTTTTCAAATATTCATCCTTTCATTTGAAGGTAAGATAGATATCAAATTCTTAAATATAATTTGTTTTGAACCAATTATTTGGATTTAAAAATATTTTTAATTTTTTTTTACTCAATTCAATTCAATTCTTAAGTATTTATAGAAAATTAATTTTCAGAAATAAAAATTCCAATTAAGGGACAGGTGTTTCTCTATCAATATCTGGTGGGTTTATGAAATATATCGTGGAAAATATATAATTTAGTCCAGTCAATTTTATCACATCTAGATCTAAATATATGAAATAGTAAAACTATAGATACGGAACACAAATTGATTTCTATTGTAGTTGATAAAATAAGTTTTTCTATATATAAATATGTATTTATGGGTAACCATGAAAATTTGGTGAATGTGATTACATTGTATTCTCCTTCTGGCCAATCCTTAATCTTATCGGTAGTGGTGCCAAAAATCGTGGGCAGAGTTGCCGATAATTAACGAACTAATTTAGACGAGGAATACAAAGCCTTTGCTATTACTTCCAGTTTTATAATTCTGACCAAAGATTAATCTGTTTTTGATCTCAAAATAAAAAACATTTCTCACAAATGGAAACAAAAATAATTAGAAACAATAAGTGCTACTCGTTTTGAAATGCAGTCCTCACACATTCAGTTAAGAGTTTGGATCGCTTTTATATCGAGTTTAGAACTTCCCAGATCATTTATTCTAAATCAGACGTTCGAAGATTTCGATCTTTAATTTAGAAAATGAGTAAATATTATGTATGTTGTATAAATATTCAGGCTCTGGCTCACTTCGACCTTGAAACTGAAGGTCACCCAAAAATCTAGGTCAAGGTCAGGGGGCGAGGACCGTCACCGCCTCTATTAGGGGCGGGGTCCTCCTCGCCCACTGACCTTGATAGCATAACGTAGACGCCTTATTTGCATTCCAGTTATTTCAAGGTTATTGGGAGAGGACTGTTGCCGCCTTTGTTAGAGGTGGCATCAGCCATCGCCCAATGGCATTGTAATTAAGAGCTTAGATTCCATATTTGAATGCTAACTAAATATAAAGCCACCCACACTATTTGGCCACGCCTTTGCA
>JAQGCS010000288.1:0-27011 GCA_034702105.1 Fuscozetes fuscipes
TGTGGGACTGGATTAATTGGATATGCCTTGGAGAAAGATGGGGATGGCCTATAGATATATGCTTTGAAGAGAGATGAAAATGCCTATGGGGATATGCCTATGAAGAGGAATGGGGATGTGTCTAACCCATGGAGATATACTTTGAAGAGAGATAAGGATGGGACTTGCTTATGGGGATATACCTTGGAGAGAAATGGGGATTAGAAGCTCATGAGGATATGGTTTGGACCTCTTAGAGATGGGTTGATCAAAAATGGACGTAAAACGGCCATTTTTGATGGAGGTTTCATTTGGATGTAAATGTAGTGGGAATTAGGTTTGATCTGAACTTGTTTTATATCCAAATTGTATTTTTCTCATTTCTGTTTTCTTTATATCAGTCAAAGCCTTTGTGGACGACATCAAAATAAATGTATTTTTTGTGTGTTATTTCACAAACTTGTTTCAAATGCTAGAGTCGTTTCAATCAATTGTTATTTTATGACATTTAGAATATCTCTTTTGTCTTTCATTTGGGAATTTAGCAGATTTTCTCAAAATTCTCAATTCAAGTATTACTCAATGTTTTAGTTCATAACCTAAAAGGATTCTAATAAGTTGATTTTATTCATTTTGCCCTGCTCCTAATGCAATTCGGACTCACAATTGTTGAGATTTGTTTTGATTCAAAGTTAAGCATAAAATATAAAACAAATTTAGGGTCAGTTCGCTTATCAGATAAGAATATCACAAAAAAAATCAGACAATTCACGTTTGTCATATTAAAAGGTAAGTCAAAATAGTGGCTCTTAAAAATATTAAATATAGCCATACTTATTATAGTCAAACTATTAAAGTTTTGAATGAATTGCTTTCTTAATCCTATGTCATTTTATGTTCCTTCTACGTATTTGAGGCCAAATTGAACCCCAAAACAAGCAGGATATTGTTGTCTTACACTTTGATTGTGACTCGTGAGACACATATTGTATATTTAGGTTCGTTATCGAAATTTATTTAAACATTCTGGCCAAGATCAATATCTAATGCATTGTCTGAATGATAGTTTTAGTTTCTCGGCTTCTTTGGTGTCATTTTTTTCAAAGTGTGAACAAACTATGATTTTTTCATTATTTTTTTATAAAATTTTTAAAATTGAAATTTCTGAAAATAGCCCTTGGCCATCACTGATTTTGGATGAAAATTGTGACCAATGTTTGAAATACTTTTAGTAATGGCTTTGAATAGAAAGCAAAGATTTTGTTCAGTTATTGCTTCTGACCTTTTAAACAAAAATGTCAATTATTTTATGAAACCATAAGATTTGATGTTCTCTCAAATTATCATTTGTTTTAAGATATTTAATCTCTTTTACTGGAAATTTCTTATAAGAATGGCTCGAATTTTCTAAATGCCATCAAATTCTTGAGGTGAAGAAAATTCGAAAAAAAGAAATGAAGGAAAATGTTTAAAATTTTTCGAGTGTTTCAAAATCATTGTCTGACTAAACGACTCTTCACATAAAGGGCGTGATTATAGAAAATCCGAAACCAATTAACATATTATCGGATCAATCATTTCATTTGATGTTTTGATTGATGTCTACAACAAAACAAATGATTGATTTGTATTTTAACGATTTTTTGTAACTTTTAGCCCAAATTCCCATAAAAATTGATCCACACTTTTGTCAATATGTTTACTCGAATGCATTGAAGGCCAGTCTAATGATGTGAGGGTAACGACAGGAAAGAGTGGTTGAGCACATTTATCAACTATAGTACAAAATGAATGAAGTTATAGTCAAACGTCAAACCAATGGACAAAAGTTGTTACACAAACACAACTCATAATTATTAATCAAAATCCAAACTTATAATTACTTTTGATGATTGAGTTTTCGATACTCATATGCTTATTCCACAACTCAGGCATCAAAAACGACCCAAATGTTTGCCACAAGAATCACTTCAATTAAGACCAAATTCATATTCATTTGGCTGACAAATTATTCTTATATTGTATGTTTCATCTTGCAATGATGAAGGTATTCGTTTCACAAGGATTCTAGTCAATTTTCATTAAGTTAACTACCAATTTCCTGGTCGATCTTTCGTGAAATATATTGACAAATGAATAGATTGGGTTTCAATCAATTAAAGGTTGTGTGAGTGAAACACTTCCTCTCAAAGCATATCGATTGATGAGAACAAAGAAGTGTCAGAATAAGTGAATAAAATCGTTTAAAGTGATAATAATCTACTATTTTTGTCTCCAAAAGATTAGTATTTGTCTGATTCTAAGAATGAATTGAGAATCAGTGATAAAATATACGATAATTACATAGTATTGGTGTTGTCGGTGCTCTAAAATACTGGCCTATTATCACTTGACAGACACAGCACATCACATACGGAGGCAATAAACAACTGTTTTTCAATAGAGATTCTATATAATTGTAAGTAATGGTCTGACATAATATGGGCGTAACTCTCCTTTCTTCTCATCCATAGTTTAGACGGCTTTAAGTTTGCATTAAAATTAGAGCTCACATTCATTCAGTACTCGATTGTCACAAATTCACTCACATTTACTCACATTAAACAATCGAATTGACACAAAACATGAATTACATTCCAAAAGCATAGAATGTAAAACAGTTAAATGAAATGATTTCATATGAGTTTCTGTCAAATTGAATGTTTCATTATAGCTTTCAAAGTCCCTCTCTTTTCCCATAGTTTCCAAATAAAATTCCGCGGATTTAAAACGAAACTCACATTTATTGTGACTCGAGTCAAAATTTTGCGTGAATTTCATTTTAGATTAAGGGCACTTTCATTAGGAGACTATGGAGCTATTTGTTAAAAAACGGGACTTCTGAACGCAATTAGATATACAGTCTGATCTCGGTTTAAGAGACTGCGATTTAAGGGAATTTCGATATAAGAGACAGAATTCTGGAGCACCAACCGCTCCTATGTCATGTTAAAGTAACTCGATATAAGGGAAATTCGATTTAAGGGAGTAATTTTGGCCGCACCAAGGAGTCTCTTAAATCGAGATCAGACTGTATTAGAAAAACGATCCGTTCGTTGGAGTAAATGTGTAGTAAATGATTGCACTTATTTGAGACTCTGTCTGCTATTCTGTCACTTCTGTGGATTCCCCTTATTTGACATTAGTGTGATTCAAATTAATTGAATTTATCAGTGCAAATGGAACTAGATCATTCTCACTCAACCAATTGGGAACCGATACAAATCGTATCGATTGAGAAGAAATCAGAAAATCAATCAAAATATGTTCTCAATTATAGATCACTTGAAGAGGTGTTCAGACCAATCAAGGAATTGCCCGTGGTCATTATACCTGTCGTTGGCCCATCGCAACAGGGAAAGTCATTTATTCTAAATTATATGATCAGATTCTTATCGGATCTGAAGAATACCGATTGGATCGGAAAAAATGATGAACCGCTTAAAGGTATGAAACGGTTGATTCGGTTTCATCTTAATCTCTAATTGATTGTAGGATTCGGGTGGAAATCGGATGTCGATCCCCAAACATTAGGCCTTTGGATTTCAAAGCCATTCATTTTGAATTCCAAAGACAAAGATATGGCCGTCCTTTTGATGGACACTCAGGGAGTGTTCGACGAATTCTCAGACCAAAGAGATTGGTCCACAATCGTCGGAATCAGTCTTCTGATGTCTTCGTGTCTTGTCTTCAATATCTTTACTCATCTTCAAGAAGATGTTCTCATAAGTCTGGAGTCATTCCTTGAGTACGGCTTAATGGCTGTGAGCTCTGACCCCAATTCAGAAGAAAAGCCATTTCAAAGTTTGGTCAGTATTTTCAATAAGTTGTGAATAGAAGTCAATTATTTTTCTCAGATGTTTCTCATTCGTGACTGGAATACTCCGAATCAATTCAAATATGGCTTAAATGGCGGAAAGGCTTTCCTGGATCGCAAACTTGAGCTTAAGAATAATCAGTCCCATTCGGCTCAAGTTGTCCGCAAACTATTGAATAAGAGTTTTAATGACATCTCCTGTTTCTTAATGCCTAATATCGGCGATAAAGCAGAAGAAGAAGACTTCAATGGAAGTGTTGATGCACTACATCACAGATTTGTGGATAATTTAAGGGATTTTATATCCCATTTACTTAATCCCGAAGAACTCAAACCAAAAACAATAGACAACAATATAATAACCGGCGAAGAACTTCTTCAGTATTTCAAGACTTATGTACAGGTTTTCAATAGCGAAGAAATGCCGAAACCAATCGATTTGGTCGAAGCGACCGCAAAGACCATAGATTTGATTCTTTTAAATAAACTAAAGGTTTGAATAAATGATTTATTTTTAAATATAACCTCATTTTTGTATTAAAAGGAATCAAATTTGTCTGAAATGCGAACTTTTATTCAAACGAAACCATTTGTGTCTCGAAAATCACTGATAGAAGAGTTCACTCGACTTAAGAGTCACACAATTGAGACATTTGTTGCCCTCAAGAAATCAACTGCAAATGAAATCTTCAAAGAATTGTATGAACTGATAGACAATTGTCTGAACACTAATTATGAACAAATATGTATTGAAAACGAGAGCCGAAGAATTAAGTTTGTGGACAGAGTTTTGGAGAAGTGCCGAACAAATTTTGAGGATCTATTAAATGGTGTCCTCGACTTTAAACCAGCACAAGAAGCACAAGTTTTTGACGACTATTTGAGAAAATTTAAGAAACAAATACTGAATGAATTCACAGAGAGTTTTGGTGATGAAGACGAACAGCTCTTCGCCAGAGATGTCAACAAAGTATCACTCATTTATTTGTCACAAATATTCTAATTTTCATTTAATTTTAGTTTAATAAAGAAATGAATTCTTTGGAAAATAGTTTCAGAGCAGAAAACCACCGAAGAATATCAGATGCGAAAAGAATTAATACCAAAGCTGTTGATGAAGCCATTGATTTATACAAAATATCAATGAAAGACATTCTCGAAAACAACGTTTATCTCACAGAACAAGTCTTTAGACAATTTGAAAAAGAATGCGAGAAAAAAACCCGACAATACCTCAAACATAACTCATCCAATTCTAGCCCCGAATTGTATCAGATGTTTGTTTTAGAATTCGAGCAAAAGTTCAGAGAAGTGAAACAAAACTTCAAACAACAGAATCGATTGAAGTGCGAAACACTTGAAATGAATACCGAAAAGCTTTTAATTACTTTTGTCGACCAATATATTCGAAAAATGAATCATTTGTTCGACTCATTCACATCAGTCGAAGATCTGAAAGAAAGTCACACAAAACTGAAAAAGGAATCTTTGGATCGATTCAAGTATTCGTTTCCTAACAAGAATCAAAAATTAGTTGAATATATCGATCGTTTTGATATAGAAATCAACAAATCATTCAATGAGTTGAAAAAAAGGTTTACTCAAAGATTTTTAGATCTTCAGAACTCATTCAGTGCTAAAGTTGTTGCGGCGAAAGACACTTATATTCGAGTAAATTGTCTTTTATTTAATTAAAACATTTTAATTGTGTAAATCTTACAGCAAATGGACGCTAACATCAATGGGTTTGTTCTCTCAGATCATCAGTTGAGACAATTACACGAAAAGTTCCGAAACGAAGCGATAGTTGTCTTTGAAAAGCATTCAATTCCGGTTACGAATGGTTTTGATGCCGAAAAGTATTGCATTGATTTGAGACACAACATATCAAATGAGTTCGAAAAATATGTTAAAAAGAATCAAATCAATAGAGTATTGAAACAAAGAGATATCAAAGATATCGCTGAGGAATACATTATTTCATACGACCAACAAATGGAGGCCCACTTGGCTCTGGCCGACAGTCCCACTGAGATGTTTGTAAAACACACTCAAATCAAAAGTAAACTTTTATCCGAATATAAACCAAAGATTTTATCAACAAATGTGCTGGAATTCGAAATATATGTGTCAAAACTCGAGGACAAATTTGATGAATCATATAAAAGAGCGATGGAATTACTTGAACTTCGGCTCATCAGTGAGGACTCAGTAACCAAGTATCTGATTACTGGCGCCACAAATTTCTTTCACGAAGAAATTTTTAGGTATTTCCCAAAAAATACATTTTTGTCAAAAGAAAATCTGATGAAAAACAAAGAATTAGTTCTGAAACGAACCGTCGATCGATTTGAGTCCGAGAGAGGAGTCATGTCTTTAGGCAAATACAAAAGACTTATTGAAAACTCAATTAAAGACATCTTTAAGAAGATTGAGTCCACACAAATTTGTTGTAGATTTTGTGGCGCCACAGGTTATACCGGTGTTTTGCAAGTCCTAAATGTTTGCAATGAAGCCGAGTGTCAGGAATATGCAAGGTATGCCTGTTTCAAAGTGCTGTCTTGTGGCCACCAGTGCAGCGGCATCGCTACTGAATTGAGTTGTTTGCCATGTCTTCGAGGATGCGATAGGGATCAACTCAAACAAGATGTCAAACATTGTATGATTTGTATGTGTGAAGACCTTTGCTGTGCGCCCGCTATTCAACTCAAGTGCGGACACATTTTTCATCAGCACTGCACAAAAGCTGTTCTATTAAATCGATGGTCAGGTCCTCGAATAACATTCACTTTTTATTTGTGTCCAATTTGTAAGACTCCTATCGAACACTCATCATTAGAGGACACACTTCTCCCCATTAAAACTCTGTACGAAGATGTAGTTCGTAAAGGACTGATACGTCTGCAATACGAAGGCCTTTACCAGAATCAGACGGACTTCACTAACTTCGCACTCAATAAGTACTCGTATTACGTATGTTTCAAATGCAAGAAAGCCTACTATGGCGGAGAGGCCCGTTGTGACGCTCAGTTGGCAGTGGATGACAATTACGACCCTTCAGAATTGGTGTGTGGCCTCTGTTCAGACGTATTGAGCGCTCAGGCCTGTCAAAAACACGGAAACGAATTCCTAGCGTATAAGTGCCGCTATTGTTGTTCAGTGGCCACATTCTTCTGCGGCGGTCTCACACATTACTGTAACGCCTGTCACGGATACCGCCCACCCATTATGCCTAATTGCCCGGCCGGTCCTAGAGGTCTACAATTGGAGGGTGACAAATGTCCACTTGGTTTGAAACATCCGCCCAATGGCGAAGAGTTTGCTCTGGGATGTGGTGTTTGTCTAAATGAGCTGACCTTTTAATTGATTCTTATTATGCAAATCATTGAAAATCTAATTATTTTGTTTTATTTGTATTTTTTCATATTTTTGGACTCAATTAAATGTAACCTTTTTTGTGAAAAATCGATCGCTATTTGTATGAAGAGCTAAAAAATCATTTTATTTTAATAAATATAAAGTGATTGCTATAGTTTGCAAGTTTAAGTTTTTATTCAAATATAGTATTAAAGCGAAGACAGTATTTTGTAATTTTTAATCAAACAAAATATCAAATTTATAATTAATTTCAAAGAATTGTAAAAAATAATGAGCAGATTATCACATTTTTTCAATCAAATTATAGCTCAAATGAGTGCATTACAAAAGTTTTCGTTTAATGGCTTCCAATTGGCTGAAAGAGTCGGTCAACTCCTGCACTGTTTTAATACTGATTTGAGAATCAATTTCTGACATCATTTTCTTTATAGCATTCCTTTCGTTGTCAGAAATTTTCGGAGAATTGATTGACTTTTTGAGCAAAAATAGCAAATTATTAATCTTTTCCTTTGCTTTGATTATGTCATCTGTTTGTGGTATAGTTCTGACTCTTGGTTTGATTATGGCTTTGGCGGTTCGGGGAGCGGGTGCTTCAATATCACCGACAGAAGAGCCGAATGACGAGGAATTAAATGTAGTACTGAGTGATAATTCTTCGAGTTTGCGATCGTCTGAAGGTCTTCGAGGCATAGAATCAGTGACTTTAAAACAACCGGCGATCTGTTGGCGCTCGAAATGTGGGACTATTGAACCGACTGTAGAATAAGTCATATTTAAAATTCCACACTTAAAGGTTTACCTAAACTTACCGCTTGTTCTTGAGTTGAGAGACTTGAGCTGACAATTTGAGCCTTTATTCTGTGCCAAAACAGTGACATTATATCGACCGCCACCGGAATAATCGGTAAAGAAATTGCAGTAAATGTTATTAAAATTTATGAGTTTGAGTTGACTCTGAGTGCCATCAGGTCTGTCGACTATTGCGCTCACATCTGCGCCAACGACAGCATCACTTCCTTTACGTAATTCTATTATAATAATCGGCGGATAATTATTGTCGACATCTCTTAGAGTGGCCCTCAATTGAATTGCTTTTGGATTTAAAGGTTGACTTTTTACAGAAATGTTGGCACAAATACTTTGATTCGAGTGTTTGGTGAGAGTTATATACCAAACGCCTGGTTCTGTGTTTTTAGGCTTCAATTGATATCTTTTAAGCGCTTGATTTCGAATCAATTCACTCGAAGACGAGTCATATTTGTCTCCATTCGGCGATTGGATACAAACTGAGATTTTATCGAAGTCTTCGGACCCAATATTGAAGACAGTATTGCGGCCAATGTCCGCATCAATCGTCACATTCTTTGTAACCTTTGTTTGATTCAAATGAATAATTTCGTCACAAACCGATACATTGATGGCTTCGGCCAACTCTTTGCTTGTCTTCACTTCTTGAATGGTGGCCTCAATAACCCGGGCCATCATTTCTCGATTACTGCCATTTGCGAAATAAGTGGAGCCATTGGTCTCCTTTGCAAGTCTTTCGAGATTAGGGTCGGCCTCATTGCCTATCGCTATGCAAACTACTCTTATCTAAGAAAATGTTATTAATTGAACATGTCAAAATCAAATCAATACCTTTGCATTCTTCAGAATTGGCAGAACTCTACTGACATAATCAGTTCCGGTTGTATCACCGCCATCAGTGACCAGAAACATAGTGGCGCCCTCAGTACTGATGCCCTCGTCTTGAAAGGCATCGACACCGGCTAGAATACCCATTCCAATGTCAGTACCCCCTCTGGAAATGGAGGGCACACTCCTTATAAGTTTATCTCTGATTTGTCTGTCATTGATCTGAACGACTCGATGGCATAACTCTGTCCTCGTGTCGAAGAGTACTATTCCAACATAACTCCCGTCGGGAATATCTTCTATGACACGAGTGGTGGCCAACTGCAAAGTTTGACACTTCATTCCTGCCATAGATCCACTTATGTCTAATACGAAGACATTACGACCGAACTGAGCGCTATTTGCGTTCATTTTTGACAAAAACTATTCAAATGAAAAATAATTTTAACTCAAAGTTTCCTCAAATTGATTGAGAATTTCTGAAACAGAATATAAGTTAAGTTATAAAAACAGAATTCAATGGATTAATATCGACCATAACAATTAGTTATATATTACACATTAAACATACATTTTTTTAAATGCTTGGTGTAAAGCTATATGTAATGGAGAAAATTTTAGTTTCTTGGTGTTAGGTGTGTCCCCACTGATGAAATGAAAGCAAAATCGGAATAATTTGTTTATCAGTTTTATTGCTCACCAGTTATGCAATCGATTCAATCAAATAAGGATAATATGTTTTATTGGTAACACATTTTTTAGTTGTCGACTACTTGTAGTGTATGTTATCTTTGATCACAATTCTAGACGAGACTCATATTTAACTAAATGCTTAAGTTTTCGGTTATTTGAGATTAGATTGTTTTAAAGATATAAAGATATTATCAAAAAATTTATATATAAAAGTGAATTACAATAAAAATCAATATTTTCTGATTCCTTTATATTCAATCTACAATGTTTCTATTTTTCCAAGAATTTAAAATTAATCAAGTTAATTAATCTATAAATAGGTTTTATTGTGACAAATGGTGTTTGCATGAGTCAATTTTTTTACAGTCTAATTGCGTTTTTGTGAATCACAATAGTTTTGAGTCTTTCATCAAATCAATTAAAATAAGATTTGTCTGTATTTGTACTGAAATTCAATGCAAACATTATTTGGTGACTCAATTGTGTCTATCGTTTCATTGAATTTATTGACTTTTAAATTAAAATAATATAAAATTTTAAATGATAAGCAGTAAAATAAGTAAGAAATTAATGTTTTTAAACTTAGTATTTTCTAACTCAAAATAATTTAGATAACGTGTAATGGATTCGGCGGTCGATATAATTGAAGCGTTGAGTGACGGTAAATACCGACTCAATGAATACGAATTGAAGTCAATTGTCTCAAAGGCTCACAATTGCGATGACTTCGCATTGATTTCAATAATTGGTCCCAGATATTCGGGAAAATCTTTTTTTATGAATTGTTTGGTCAGTTATCTCGAGAGTGAAGACCAAGCGAATTGGCCAAGGGGATGTGTCATTGAATATAGGACAGGTTTCAGAAACGATTATACATCAAATACACCTGTGATTCAGATGTGGTCCAAACCATTCATATTGGAAGTCGATGGACACAAAAGAGCTGTTTTTCTCATGGATTCGAGTCATGTCATTGAAACTAATAATTGCTTATCATCTACCAAAGTCGCTGAAGAATTGATTAGAATATTCCTCACCTCTTCGACAGTCATTTATAATCAGTCACATACAGTATTTAATAAACTTAATCACAATTACCAGTATATTAATACTTTATTTTTGTATTACAGATAACAGAAATGTCTGCTTTAACTAAAATGACGGCTAAATTGTTTGGAATCAATAATTCACTTCAAGAGATGTTTTATTTGATCCATAACTGGGACAGAACTCCCGACAAAGGATTTAAAGAATATTCCTTCGGATTGAGAGGCGGTGAAAGGTATTTGAGAGATCAGGCACAATTCAGTGAACTCAACAAATATTTCGAAAACATTGAGTGCTGTTTACTGCCGTGTGCTGGATCACAGCTCAATAGAATGGATGTGAACTTCGATGAACTAAACACAGAATTCCAAATTGAATTCTCACAACTCATTAAATACAGACTTTTGAATATCGATGAAATGCAAGTCAAGAAAGATTCAAAGAGTGGTCGTTGTCTTAAACCCAAAGAATTGGTTGATTTGTTCCAAAGTTATGTCAATAAACTGAACGGCGATTCCGTTTGTTTGGATTTTGGGCTCAAATCTGTAAGAAATGCTTTGAATGAAAAAATGAATGATATCTCAGATTCGACTCAAGATTGTCAACAAACTAATGAATTGTACCAAGATTTAAACGAAAGATACGAAAACACAGTTAAAGCGATAGAAGAGGTGATAAATAGTGGCAAACAACTCTTACAAAGAAAAAGTGCTTTTATTTCCCAAACTAAATATTTTGGTTCAAAGTCATCAACTGATCCCATTTTTACTGATTCTCGATATCAGTTTGGAAGCGGACAGACATACTCTCAAGCCTTAAGAACAGGAGAAATAGCTTCTAAAAAAGACCCAGTTGTAACAGAAAATGCAAATGATGTTAGCGAACAACTCATTAATAAAATGGAGAAATTGAATATTTCTGATGAGGAATCATCTGATTGGTATTTAGAATCTGCTCAGAAACAAAATAATAAGCCAACTTATGCCTCTGTTGCTAGTTCTAATATTGACCATTTACACCGCTATAAACACGGTAATGGGAATATCCCCGAACCAATGGATGTCCAGCAGAATAATACTGATTGGAATAAGGATCAAAGTGTCAAAGAAACTGTTGATAATATATCAGATAATCTAATGGACACTTCTCAGGAAAATAGTACTAATGATAGTTCACAACAGACAGAGACAGAGAAGTCATCGCCGATGTCTTCTCCAGAAACAAACCCTAAAGTAATTTGTGACACAATTTTGAAATTTTGCGAAATGTTGCGCACAGAATACCAAAACAGCACTAAAAGTCGAATAAATGAAAATGACTTCAATCTTGAGAACGGGGGTTCACTTTTGCATAAAATACAAAAGACAGCACTTCTCAAGAAATTTGATGACAATTTCAAATCCAAAAAATATAATCAATTCAGAGATGAATATAGAGAAATATTGTCACAAATGATTGAATCACTCGAACCACTACTCGAAACCGAAGTCAAGCAAATTTTAAACCTAATAATTGGAGAGTACGACAAATGTTTGGAACAATCAATGGTTGTCTATGAGAACAGAATGAAGAATACAATTGAAAAAGAATTCGATCACAAATTGATTCCCTCGGGTTTCACTCAAATGAATAATGAGTGCAAAGACAGTATTGTCACTGAATTTGAAAGAAAAGTCAAACAATTTAATCAAATAAACTTCAAAATCATAAATAATTATAAAACAAAACTCAGATCAGAATTGAGTAAAAAAGAGGGAAAATACAAAAAGGCTTTGAATGGTGTCACCGATTATCTCAATGAATGGAAGAAAGCCTTCGAAACTGACCGATGTTTTGAAAATATTCTTTTGGTCGAAAATCATACAATTTTCAAACGCAAACTGAACTCTTCTGAAGATTTAGATTTGAATTCTTTAATTTCAAAAATTACTGACAAACTATTTGAAAAAATCAGAACTCAAAACAAAATGATAAAAGACAAAGAGAAAGACATAATTGAACACAATATGAGTGCAGTAATTGAGAAGTTCTGGAAACAATTCAACAATAAATTGAATTCTGGATTTTATAACGCATTACAAGTGAAGCAAATGTTTGACAAACTATTGAATTACGCCATCAATTCTGTAGAACGTATTTTTGATTTGAAGCCACAACAAAACAATTTGATCATTCATTTGAAAAATCAATTAAAGTGCAAAATAGAGTCTGAATTTGCAAAAAATAATTCTAATTATTCAAAGAAGTCTATCGAAGCCAAGAGTTATATCGAAACGACAATAAGAGATTCAATTGCTTTATATATGGATCTAACGAACAAAAGTTTGTCACAAAAAACTTCTCTCAAATTAATATCATTTGAGACAATCAGTTCTGGCAATAAACAGGTAGTCCTCACTACGAATAGACAACGACTCGAGTCAATCAAATCTGATTTCAATAAAGAATTCTTCGATCATATATTGAAAGGAACTGAAGACAGCATTTTGACTAAAATTGGGAAATACAAAGAGATACTTGTCAATAAGTATGTTGATCAGGGAACAATTGGATCCAATTCCTCGTCATTTGCCATATATTTCAGTCGATTTTATTTGTTTGCCGGTATTTATGACACAGAATTTCACTACATTTTAGACAAATCTGAAAATATATGTTATCCCAATTGTATCGTATTTTCCGATGAAATCCTTCTTGGATATGAAGCCATTAATCACATCCAATCATTTGGCAAAGAAGCTCTGAATTCATTTGATATAAAAAATTTGTTATTAAAGAAAAAGTCAGATTTCAACGAAGAAGAGCTCAATTCATATCCGTTCGAATTTTCTGAAACCCCTTTGAAGGTTAAAGTTCAGAATAAAATCAGTTATGAGTTTAGTATCGAATCAATGATTGCATTACAAGTATTGCAAATCAAATCAAACGCAGAGAAACAGTTCGGAAACAATATAACTAAAGGCGTTTTCACAGTTCCCACACATTTCACAATTCGTAAGAGAAATGCTTTCAAAGATGTGGCCGCTATCGCAGGACTGGAATCGGTTCACATAATGTCTGAAATAACTGCGGCTGCGATCGGATATTCACATGAAGTCAAACCTCAGACAGAAATCAAAGTATTATTCGTTGCAATCAATGACTTTGAATGCGATGCAGCCGTTTGTCGACTGTATGGCAATAAAATTGAATACTTGTGTTATGCAAATGAAAATCTTACCTCTTATGAGAAAAAAGGTTGGAAAATTTGGCAAAGTGACCCTCGACCGGATGAAAAAATGAAAATATGTTCTAACAAATTATTTGACAAACTTATTAAAAGATCGCTATTAAATAAAAAGCAAATAGACGACATTGTTTTGGTCGGCGCTTCTAAAATAGTTGGCGAACTTAAGAAACACATATCTTCTTATTTTGAGAGCAAAACAATCAATGATTGCACTCAAACTGATATTGTAGTCAAAGGTTCGGCTCTTTTCTGCAAATCAATTACCGAAAACAACTCAGATATAAGTTTCGACATAACAGAAGTGGCGTTTCATACACTTGAATATGAAGTACGAGAAGCCCATTATATTTATCCACCAAAGATATTGATAACAGCAGGCTCTAAATTGCCTTCGAACAAAAACTTATGTATGAACCAAATTTACAAGAACGACTTACCCATACATATCAATATTACTAATAAGAAGGCACTTATGGCTCAATTTATTATCAAATCGTTGTCTAACTCTTATCTAATGAACTCATATATTCATTTCAATCATCAATTGATTTTCCATTTCAACAATTTGGGTGAACTCAATGTGTCCTCACAATTGACATCTAAAGACAGAAATATTGAAAATAATTTAATCGAAATCAAGTTGGGATTGACTGCAGACGATATAAACAGAGATAAACAACACATCCAACTCTTTGACAGACTCTTCAATGAATCAAAGATAGAAATTGAAAAAAAACTGACAATTGATAAGTCGAGGAATGAATTGGAGACAAAGTTTCTTGAAATTAAAAAACGACTTCAAAGTAATACAGAATTGGGACGACTCAAGAGGAAGAAAGTTGAAGAACAGCTCAAGAAAACAGAAACATTGCTCGCAAGAAGTGATTCGGAGCTCAAGACTTTCACGAATCAAATCAATCTCTTAGAAGATATGATCAAAACATTGAATATTTGAATAATTTTTGTTTTCTTTAAATATCAAAATTGGATGAAAAATAATTAAAATTTATTTCGAAATATTATTTTGTGATTTCATATAAATTTAAATGTAATCAAAAATTTAAATAAACATTAATATCAGTGAACACTTATTTTGTACCAGTAGTGCAAGAATAATCATGATAAAATTTCAAAGGAGGGTCCTCCATTTACATAGAACACTCGTTGTTTCTCAAGTTTAAGTTGCTACCATAATTTTTTTAACATGCGAGTTCACCCTAATATAAAATGACAATTTATATGGTTAACTTAATTATTATAGATAAAAAATATTTTCAATTATAATTTTGATTTGATTTTATAAAATTCTGTTTAACTCAAACTTATGACAAACAATAGTAGAATTGGTTTCAAAATAATCAGAATAGAGATAATTGAGACCATTCTAATGAGCATTAAGTAAACTTCCTGTCTCATATTCACATTAGTCAAAGTATTCCAACTTCAATAAAACTACATTAGACACCATTCTTCAGTATTAAATTTGAGCTTGATCATAATTGAAGAAAAATTAAAATTTGAAAAATATCTAGCTTTATATATTTGTTGCATAATAATATGACAAAAAAAATGAAAACAGACAATTAGACTTCAGATTAACTAGACTAAAAAATATGCCAATTACCGAAAGTGCAAAATCAGTGAACATGAGATGACTGGCGTCTGTTTATTATTTTGATTTCACTCAATATAAGCAATACTCGATTGTTAAGGCCATCTACTCTTCACAACAGATTCCAGATTTCAACCAATCACAAGTACACATTGTGGTCTTTGTTACACATTGCAAGAGCATCAAAGAGTTTATTAATTTGATATTTTCATTGCTATCATTTGCATCGAAAGTGTTTAAAAAGTGGTATTTTTTTTGCCTCAAAATATATATTTTTAATTTTATTCAAATATTTTTAAGTAAATATCTTTAATAAATATATCTGAAAGTAAATCATATTTTTATTATTTGTCAGACAATTCATTAAAATGATTAAAATTAAATATAATATCAATCGTTGTTTGCCTTTACTTTTGCACTAATTTAATCACTTAATTTGAGTTTAATTTTAAATTGAATTAATTAAAGGAATGGCTGACTCGGAGCCAATCAATTGGCAGCCCATACAAGCAGTATCCATTAAGAAAGAAAAGGGTATCCAATCAAAATATGTGCTCAATCATAAAGCACTCGGAGAAGTGCTTGAACAAATAAACGACAAACCGGTAGCTGTTATACCGATTGTGGGCCCTTCACGACAGGGCAAATCATTTATTCTCAATTATATGATCAGATTCTTATCAAACCCGAAGAGTATTGATTGGATCGGCAAAAACGATGAACCGCTCGAAGGTTTGGATATTTTGATTTCATCTTAAATTAAATTATTCCTTATAATAAAGGTTTCGGATGGAAATCGGATGTCGATCCCCAGACTTTGGGTCTTTGGCTCTCAAAGCCCTTTATTCTGAAGCAATCAAATGGAAAAGAAATCGCTGTTATCCTTATGGACACTCAGGGAGTGTTCGATGAATACTCCAATCAAAGAGATTGGTCCACAATCGTCGGAATCAGTCTTTTATTGTCTTCATATTTGATATTTAATATCTTCACTAATCTGCAAGAGGACGTTCTCATAACACTGGAGTCATTTCTCCAATATGGTCTTCAGGCCGCCAAAGCTAACCCGGAATCAAATGAGAAGCCTTTTCAGAATTTGGTCAGTATTTGCATAGTATTTACAGAACAGAACAGTCATCAGTTCTTTTCAGATGTTTCTTATTAGAGATTGGAATACTCCGGCTCAGTTTAGATATGGATTAAGTGGTGGAAAGGCCTTCCTTGAGCGCAAACTTGAGCTAAAGGATAATCAGTCACATTCCGCTCGTGTTGTCCGCCAATTATTGGACAAATGTTTTAAAGAGGTTTCGTGTTTCCTAATGCCTAAAATCGGCGAAAAGGCTGAAGAAGAAGATTTCAACGGTTCTATCGATGGACTGCCGGAAAGATTTGTCGACAAAATGAAAGAATTCATATTCTTTTTACTAAATCCCGAAGAACTTAAGCCAAAGACTATCGACAACAACACAATTACTGGCGAAGAACTTTTCCAGTATTTCAAAACTTATGTCCAGGTATTCAATAGCGACGAACTGCCGAATCCGACTGATTTGGTTGAGGCAACAGCAAAGACCAAGGACTTAATTCATTTGAATAAATTGAAGGTTTAGTTTATTTACTCAATTATTAGATAATTTTTAAAAAATTTTTTGTCTCCAAAGGAATCCAATTTAACTCAAATGAGAGCTTTTATTCGATTGAAAGCATTCGTATCGCGAAAGAAATTGATGGAAGAGTTCACTCAAATAAAGAGTGAGACAATTGAGACATTCGATGGCTTAAAGAAGTCCACAACTAATCAAATACTCAATGAATTGAATGAAATAATGGAAAATAATTTGAAGTCTAATTACGAACAAATTTGGAACGAAAACGAGATCCGAAGAAACCAATTTATGAACAAAGAATCTGAAAAATGTGTCGAGCAATTGGATAAATTGGTGAGTGGTCATCTCAATTCCACTTTCTTGGATCCTCAAGACTTTGATGAATATTTGCGAAAATCGAAGAAACAAATCCTCAATGATTTCAAAAAGAATTTTGACGACGAAGAAGAGGAGCTCTTCGCCAGAGATGTCAACAAAGTATGAGTTATTCAATTGATCCAAAACTTATTAAATGTAATTTTGAATTGATTTTCAGTTAAATAAGGAAATGGATTCTCTGGAAAACAATTTCAAAACTGAAAACAGCCGAAGAATATCAGACGCAAAGAGAATTAATACCGAAGCCATTGAAGAAGCCGTTGGTCTATACAAGAGGTCAATGAAAGACATCCTCGAAGGCAACATATATCTCACGAAAGATTTGTTTAAACCATTAGAAAAAGAAACGGAGAAAAGCGCTAAACATCTCTTCAAACAAAAGTGTTCCGCCGGTGATAACGAATTCAAGAAGAAGTTTGTTTTCGATTTCGAACAAAAGTTGAGAACAGAAAGGGAAGAATTCAAAGATCAGAACCAACTGAAGTGTGAAAGAGTCGAAATGAGTACCGAAAAATTGAAGACTAACTCTTTGGATGAATATAATCAAAGAATTAATAATATGTTCGACTCTTTTACTTCAGAGGAAGACATCAATGAATGTCATGAAGAAGTCAAACAGAAATCAATGGACGCATTCAATTATTCGTGTCTTTATAAGGATCAACAGTTTTTGAACAAATATTTGGATCAATTGGAAGAAGATATTAATAAATCATTCAATGAATTTAAGAAGAAATTGTCTGAAAGACTATCAGGTCTTCACAACTCATTCAGTGCTAAATTGATAGAAGCGAGAGACACATATATTCAGGTAATTTCCCTTTTTATAGTTGAAATCTTTTTTAAACTTAATTTTGAATCAATTTGTAGGCAATGGACTCGAATTTCAACGAAAATTGTTGCACTGATGAAGATTTGGATGAATTAAATAAAAAATCACGAAATGAGGCCATTCTTAAGTTTGAGAGCCATTCAATAGTCGTCACGAATGGCATCGATGTCAACAAATATTCCACTGATTTGGAGAAATGCTTATCCGATGAGTTCGAGAAATATGTCCAAAAGAATCAAATGAATCGTGAATTGAAACAAAGAGATCTGAAGGACATCGTCGAGAACTCTATTGATTCTTATGACCAACAAATGGAGACACACATCGATTCTGTTAACACTGAGCTCGAACTGATCGAAAAACACGAACAGATCAAAAGTAAACTAATTACTGAATTCAAATTAACCAAGTTATCTACAGATGTATCAGAATTCGAGACACATCTAACAAAACTCGAACACAAAATTGAGGATTCATTTAGAGATGCGCTAGAACTATTAGAACTTCGTCTCAAAAATCAGGCATCTATTGCCAAGAACCTAATAACTGACGTCAGGAAGTTCTATAGAGAGGAAATGGATAAATATTATCAAAGGACGTCATATTTGTCTAAAGAAAATCTGATAAAAAACCACGAATCAGTTGTGAGGCGATGCGCCGATAAGTATGAGTCTGAGCGCGGAATCATGTCATTAGACATATACCAGAAACTAATTGAAGACAACGTCAAAGATGTTTACGAGAAAATTGTGTCCGAAAACGATATGAATACCCCGACTCTGATGCAAGCAATTGGTATCGATTTGGGAACGACTAATAGTTGTGTCGCCTATTATAAGTCCGACCGTAGAAACGGAAGTTCAGTAGTCGTAATACCTAATGAATTGGGACGTAATGTGACGCCGAGTATGGTTTCAATCAGAAATGAAGGTAAAGTTGTGGGCGATATCGCGAAAGAAGAGATCCGCTCCCATCCATACAACACTATATATTCGGCTAAAAGATTGATTGGACGAAACTTTAGCGACCAATCGGTTCAGAAATATATGAAGCACTGGTCATATATGGTTGTCGACGATGGGAACGACAATCCAAAGATCAAAGTTAGTGTAAATAACATCGAAGAGACATATTTCGCGGAACAGATATCCGCAGAAGTGTTGAAAAAAATGAAAGAAATCGCAGAAAATCATTTGGGAATCAAAGTGACCAAAGCTGTGATCACAGTTCCCGCGTATTTCACTGACTCCCAAAAGGAGGCCACTAAAGATGCGGGAAAACTGGCCGGACTTGAAGTCCTTAAAATAATTAATGAGCCGACCGCTGCCGCCATTGCTTTTCAACTAAACAAAAGCGATAATCACTCGTCTAGGTTAGTTAACTTCAGTCAAATGTTGACAGTTTATATTTATTTCAAATGAACTTTGTTTACAGAAAAGTTCTAATCTATGACTTCGGTGGCGGAACGTTCGATGTGGCCGTTCTTAATGTCGAAAAGGGAGAAATCAAAGTTATGGCAGTGGGCGGAGACAACTGTTTGGGAGGCGATGACTTCGATTCTAATTTAATTGATTACTGTCTCAAAGAATTCAAATCACAAACTGGTTATGATGTGTCCACAAACGATAAGAACGGCGCTATTGCTGTCACTCGCTTAAGAAGAGTCTGTGAGGAGAATAAGTGCAAACTGTCGGCCACCGACACAACTATTATCGTAATCGATGGCTTTTACGCAAATGAAGAGCTCAGAGTCGACTTAACTCGCGATAAATTTGAAGAACTAAACGAAGAATTGATAATCAATTCAATGGATTTGGTCGCACAGACGTTAGAAGACGCCGGACTCATCCATTCTGAAATCGATGACATTGTTTTGGTGGGCGGTTCCACTCGTATCCCAAGGGTGCAGGATATGTTGTCCGACCAGTTCGCTGGTCGTGCGCTCAATCATCATATCAATCCGGACGAAGCGGTTGCTATGGGCGCTGCCACTCAGGCGGCCATTCTTAACGGACAACAAGCTCAAGGGTTAGGTCATTTAAGAGTTGTGGATGTGGCGCCCATGTCTTTGGGTATTAAAGTAAAGGATGGCTTTATGTCTGTAATTATTCCCAGGAATTCGAAAGTCCCCAATAGTTATGAAAGAATATATACCACTGTTTCTGACTATCAAACCACAGTTGATGTCGAGGTTTTCGAAGGCGAAGAACAGATGGCCGAAAACAACAGATCTCTCGGAAAGTTTGAATTGAAGGGTATTCCGGCCGCACCCAAAGGCGAACAAAATATCAAAGTATTGTTTGAGATAACTGATGAGGGCATACTCCGAGTAACCGCCAAAATTGTTAGCACAGGCGGGGAGGAGGAAATTGAGATTAAAGAACATAAGGGAAGACTCACTGATCAGGAATTGGAACAATTGATTATTCAGGTATAATACAAATGTTCTTAAACTTGACTTATATTATATTATTATATTTCAATTTGATTTCAGGGATCGACGAACTAATTGTAAAAGAATTCAAATGTTTTCATTGATTACTTCAAATTTAAACCTTTTTCGTAATATAATTATAATTTGGTTTATTTTTGGCTCAATTTTCTGTAAATTCTCTATAAATATAAAGTTATTTGAATAAAAATCATTTTAATTATTTTGTCAGTTACTTGCTAAGTTTAAAAGAAAACCATCAATTTGTCTTAGACTATAAAATTTTAATAACCTCAGATCAATATTTCTAGAGTTTGAAGTCTAAGTTTTGATTAAATAAAACAAATATTTTATGAAAATTGTTTAGAAAAATGTTTTGAGTTATTTTATAACCCAAACTAAATCCTAACTATTGCTCACCGGTCCACCCACTTCATCCTATCGTCAAAATTTTGTACCAGGGACTGGAAACTATATTTTTTTTAGTAAAGTAATTTTATATTATCATGTAGCATTTTATTTTACCACTGGTCATATTACCCATGAGCTATTTTATTAAATTCCGGAATTAAAATGCTCTTTTCATTATTTGATTTTCAGATAATTATAATAATTTAATAGCTCTTATTTTAATAGAAAGGTTCATTTTATAATTGACCAGTGGTCAATTATCAATCATTGCAATACTACATGTAAATATAAAATTACTTTACTAAAAAATTTATAGTTTCTGGTCCCTAGTACAAAATTTCGACGATAGGATGAAATGGGCATAGAATGAAGTGTATACTACTCCCTTGCTCACACATTTTACACTCTGATTATTGAGAATTCAATTAGTATTTGTGTCGATTAACCAAACTAGCGTTTACTCATTTTATTGAATTGATTAGAAGCGAATGAATGCCTTTCCTGTGGATAACGATATTAGATTCAAACAAAACTAAAACAATAGAACAGTTGTTAACATCGATTAAACAAAAGGAAATAATTAAATCACTAATTATTTGAATACTTTTTAAGTTTTTAACAATTGTTTTAATTTTCAAATAACAAAATCGGAATTAAAATTCAAATATGTCTTTGTTTGGGATATTTTTGCTCAGTTGACAAAACGGTTTACTAAATTAATAAATTACCCGCATCAAACTTATTTGTGTCGCATCCTTTGATTACGTATTTGTTCGGACAACTATTTTGGGTTAAATATGATAATTGGATTAAATGTTAAGGCAATTAGTTTTGAACATAATCACTTTATCACTTGTTTCATTAAAGTGATTTTGATTTCAAATCGTGTTAATTATCAAGTATAATCTGTTTTCAAATGTTCATACGATCTAGCCCTATTCTTCCGTTTATTCTGGTAATCATATCAAATGTATTTGCGAAAGGTAACTTAAGAAATATTTTATTTAAGTCATTTTTTAAACATATAACCTATATTCTGGATCTATTATCAATTGTGTTAATACTAAGATTCGCTTTTTATAATATTATAGGCAATCATTTTCATAAAAAATCTAAAGGTGAGTAATTTAACCCAGATGATGTTTTAAATCAACATGATTGCTATAGAAAAAGAATAATCTGTTTAAACAATTCTCTGTTAAACAGAAAGTCGGGTTCACTCAAACGACTGCCGAACTACAGACAGACTGTACGGCATTTGTATGCCTATCGCCTATTGTTTCAATCAATTCGATAATATTAAATTACTCCATAAGAACTTTTGTCTCAGGGATGGTACAGAACCGGGTGTGTGCTGTCCTCGTAATGGGCTCGAAAGGGAACCTTCACTCAAAAAAGGTTTAAATAATTTACTTGGTGTAATCAATTAGCCTGAAAAATGTTCTCAGTTCCAATTAAAGTGCCCAGCATCAAAATGAAAATTAATTTTAAATCAAAAATTGATCGAAAAATGCTCGACAGGGCTATTGAAGCCGCCATACAAGAGATGGACAGACAATTCGCTTATGAAAAGAATCTTATAAAAGGGGGTAAGAATTGACTAATCCAGTGATGCCCAAAGGGGGGTCAACCTCTGAGTCGAAAATTTTGGCGTTATCCCCTCTAGAATTTTTAAAAATGTAACACTAAAGGCGGCAACCTTTTTGAAAAACTACCCCTTAGACCCCCTTTTGCCCAATTTGCTTGGGCATCCCTGGATTACCCCAGTGATGCACATTTTACGGCCGGCCGTAAAATGTGCATCACGGGTAATCTGAGTTTTTCTCTATATTTATGGAATATGTAGTATATAGTTTTCTTTCTGAATTATCTTGCTAAGGTATTCACCAGCATAATAACACAATGGAAAGCTTCCATCAGGGTTTCTTTGGTTCCTATGATTCATATAGAAAAGAGATTACTAGAAATGGAACATTTATGCTCGAAACATCTAGGCATTTGGCCAAACTGTATGACGAATTAAACTTGATAGTTTTAAAATAAATAATATATGTATCTTTAAATCTAGATTGAAATTAAACCCTGACACTATGAGAGAGCATCTCAACCAATACTGCCTAAAAGACACGCCATTTAAAGACAAATGTATGTCAGACCCCGAATGTAATCCGAACTATAAATACCGGACATATGACGGCGGATGCAATAATTTGAAGAATCCCTTTTGGGGCCGGTATAGTGTCTTATAGTGTTTTCAATAAAATTGATTTATTATATATAAATTTTATATTTGTAGGGCAATGACTAGATTGTCTCGACTTTTACCATCGTACTATTCTGATGGAATTGACGAGTTTAGAAAATCTGTTTATGGCACAGAATTACCCAATGCTAGATACTTGTCTACACAAGTAAGTCTCCCTCTCCCTCTCAATATTTAATCTCGGAATCCGATTAGTTGACAACAAATGGCCAATCAGACAACCACGAACTGTCTGTTATGTTCTTGCAATTCGGTCAGGCAAGTATATTGAGATTAATCGATTGTGAAGTATAATAATAAAATATAACAGTTTTTAGACCATGACATGACTCTTGGTCTAAATACTCGAGGTATTTAATATTTAATTTTTGATTCTGTTTATAAATCTTAACATTTAACTTTAGCTGATTCTGGAGAAGGACTGTCGTGTTGTAAGCGAACTAATAATGGAGAGTATGCGAAGCACTCAGCATGCAAACCAATACTTATTCCAGCAAATGACCCTTTTTATATGAAATTCAATCATACATGCTTAAATTTCGTCCGACAAGTGGCATCCCCTTCACAATCATGTACTTTAGGTTGGCTCAGATCTCCAGGTCTTTGTGAAATAAATGTTTAGTACATATTTAGGTCCAAGAGAACAGTCCAATGCTGTCACTCATTTCATAGACGGATCTCAAATATACGGAAGCGATTGGGACAAAATGAATAGCGTCCGGTCCTCTCGAGACGGTATGCTATATGTTACTCGCACCTTTTATTGTATTTTTGAATTACCAGGAAAACTTGTTTCTTCTAATTTGAACGGCAAAGAATTCTTGCCCTATGACATAAAGGAATTGTCGGTTGTTTGTTCGGCTCCCAAGGATCAAAAGTGTATTTATTCTGGTATTAATTTTCACTAATTTTTTGTACATTGATTTACGGCTTCTTTGATTGAAAGGTGATATAAGAGTCAATCAACAGTTGGGACTAACAGTTCTTCATCTGATGTTTTTGAGGTAATATTTATGTACAATATTTCCATTGAATATAATATAAACATCTTTTTTAGAGAACACAATCGAATTGCAGGACAATTGAAATTTGTGAATCCAAGTATGACCAAGATATCTAAAACTTATGATTTACATGATTTAAATTACTCACCTTATTAAATTATTAGAGTGGAACGATGAGATTCTTTTCCAGGAAACGCGAAGAATTATTGGCGCACAACTGCAATGGATTACTTATAATGAATTCCTTCCTCTTGCTCTAGGTACAATCAGTAAGAGAAGTGAATATGGTATTAAAGATTAGTCTTATAGGTCGCAAAACAATGCAAAAATTTGAGATCTTACCTAGCCCATGGGGCTATTCTTTCGGCTATAACTCAAATTATAATCCGAGTGTTTTGAATGAATTTTCATCAGCAGCATTTAGGTGGCACACTCTCATTATGGTATAACGAGCACTGCTTAATTTAAGAGGACTGATTTCTATATCTAGGACTCTTACAATTTGATCAACTCGTTGGGCACTAATACAATGCATTATAAACTGAGAACAATATTCAACGATCCGACACCACTTTACAGACCTGGCGCAGTCGATGAGGTTCTCTATGGAACGGTAGCGCAGCCCTCACAAGATTTCGACAACAAATTCGTCGAAGAAGTAATTGAATCAGGGATGCCCAAGGAAGGAAGTTGCTCGCTAGAGTCCCTAGAGTCGAAAAATTAGGCAACACCCCCCCCCCCTAGAATTTTCGAAAATGTAACATCACAGGTATACCCCCTCGCAGCCGAGCGAAGCAAGGTGGTTTGTATTTTGAAAAAATGTGCAAAGGGAGAAACTATGTGTTTTTGCCGAACGAAGCAAGGCAGAAAATTTTTTACCTTGGTTCTCCCTTTGTGTCTATTATCGAGACTTGTATTTGCATTTATTTGGCGGCAAATTTAGAAAAACCCCACCCTAGACCCCTTAGAGTCGAAAAGCTTGGGCATCCCTGAATTAAATAAATACCCAAGATCAACATTTTCAATATATTGATACAATGATATTTGATTTTAGATAACTCAACAGTTATTTCCAACACCTGGTTCTTTATTTGGCGGTGATTTGTTGGCAATCAATATACAGAGGGGGCGCGACAACGGTCTGCCCCCTTATAACAACTTCAGAGAGATTTGTGGTTTGCCTAAAATCAAGTCATTCAGTCATTTGGATAAATATTTTCGATACGGATCAGCCAAACTTTTCGAAAAGGTTTACCGAAGTGTTGATGATATCGACTTATTTATGGGTGGAATTCACGAGAAAACCCTTTCAGAGGGTATTTTAGG
The DNA here is from genome assembly GCA_034702105.1 of Fuscozetes fuscipes. NCBI lineage: Eukaryota > Metazoa > Arthropoda > Arachnida > Sarcoptiformes > Ceratozetidae > Fuscozetes > Fuscozetes fuscipes. The sequence goes on from JAQGCS010000288.1 coordinate 25,682, forward strand.
CCCAGTCTTTGCCTGTATCGTTGCCGAACAGTTCCGACGCACTAAATGTGAGTTTTCAGAAATTTACAAACAATTAATACAATACCATGTAATTATAAAACACCATGTTGCAATTTTAGAACTTTTATAATTTGTAAGCCATTTGTTTCAGTGGGCGATCGCTTTTGGTTCGAGAACTACGGTTTCGGTCATTCTTTTACAGAAGGTTTGTATAAAGTCTTGTTTTCCGACAATTCAACGATTTTTGAGTTCAATTAAATGTTAGCACAAATCAATGAAATCAAAAAAGTCAGTCTTTCCGGTATATTCTGTGCGAATGGGGATAACATAAGACATTACCCTCCACTGGCTCTCCTACAGCCTACTGATGGGTAAACACCAAAATAATTCTTTAAAATTATTCTTGTAAAATGTTCTCTTTCTTTAGTAATGATCTGATAGAGTGCTCTAGGTTACTTCATATGGATTTTAGGCATTGGAAGTCAAATTAAATCAAAAGTAACCATGCACAAATTCAACGTCAATTCAAGAATTAATCAAATATGCCCCGACTCAGTTTCACAGTTATTTCAGGTATACCAGGATTATGTTACTCATGGGGCTATTATTTGTGTAGATAACCCAAATATTAAATAAATTTTCTCCTTTAATACAAATATTTATTATTCAATGAATTAATGTAAGAATAAAATTAAATAAAGCGTTAAAAATAAATTAAATGAAAATTAATGGCAATTCTCAGAACTGATTCCTAACATTTGTAAAGGATTGGTAAGTGTGGTGACCAAAATGCATAAATGTCAGACAGGTTACGGTGCAGTGAATTGATGCCAGTGGTGGGTTGAATACATAGGCCATAGCCATTGAAATAGATTTGGCGATCGCTAACATTGTGGCCAAAAATCCAGAGATTACAACCATTTCGTTTGTAGGACACAACCAACAAGTGGTTACATCGACTTTTTGTTTGACCAAGGCTGAGGCATTCTTAGTCAAATCAAAATTAATTGTTTCGGGATAGGGTGGAGTGGAGTGGGTTGGTGGGGGTGTGGCAATGACAAAACTATATACTACATTCTATCAGATGTAGTGAAAAACACTTTATTAAAAAAAGACTTTGCTTAATCTTATTTCCGGAAAACGCGGATTACCGTATAGATCGACAGCTATGCCCAGTGGGTAATTTGGTTAATTGTGAGGAGACTGGGTAATTTGATCGATTAAATCCCCCATGGTAACCGTTACTGCCCATGGACTTATACCAAAATTGACTAAATTACCCATGGGTAATTTAGTGAATTGATAAACTGAGTGTTGAAATCAAACTGTA
>JAQGCS010000289.1:0-26929 GCA_034702105.1 Fuscozetes fuscipes
ACAAAAACCGTTGAGATATACGTTTTTATAGGTATAAAAAGGGCGGGAATAGTGGTGCGCGACATCTGGCTCTCAATTTTATAAAGCATTCCTTTTAAACAATTTTTTCATCTAGGTGTGCAATTTCATTTTGATGATTTCAATAGATATTAGATAAGGTGAATGATGCTCTTAACGTGGTTTGTATAGAAGGTATTTATTGCATTGCAATCAATGATGACATTTAAGTTTCACAAACAACGTATTGACTCAATTGACGGCATTTGTTATCAATACTATTGCGGGGAAGTTATATGACAGCAAACGCTCTTTTTGTGTGACTCTTATCTCTAATGATTTTAGCGCCGAATACTGTCTGACATTAAAAGTGTGGAACAATTGGTAAACAAAAGATTTTCAAAATCTTATTCTTCACTAATCTATGCATTAATTTAACTCAAAATTTTCAAAAACTGGAATCAATTATAGAAATGATTTGTTTAAACGCCACGACTGACTCAAACGATTCTGCTATCAGTTATTCGTCAATGTCTTTGCCGTCATCGCCGGTAAGATCTTCAGCGATACAACAATTGCTCGAATCGCCTATTATTAAGTCTAACTCACAAAAGACAAGTTCTCAAAATAGTGATAAAAATATTGAAACCTATTCGGAGATCATTAACGATATAATAGTCGCCGAATCTCCCGAAATAAGTCCCGTCGGGTCTCAAGAGTCGCAATTGGGTGCGGATCAGGCACTCGAAGTGGCCAATAGTCAGCCGACGGACGACCAAATTAATAGCACTGTTTGTGGAACAAATACTCAGAATAATTGCCGGAATAGTCTTCGGCGACAGACATCTGTTTGTGTCTCTTCTATCGGAAACTTTAATACGAGTGTCGCTTCTTCTCCGAGAGCTTTGGCTATTTTGAAGAATGCAATTAAAAGTGGTCTCAATTCTAATAAAATTAGTGATAAAACAACGAATAATAATATCGAAGAAGTGGTCAAAAACTCAAATGATTTTATTTCAAATAACGGCGTCAATAGTCCGCCGAATAATAAACTATTTCGGAACTCTCCGATCACTCGCGGGTCTGCTCTGTTGAAAGCGGCCAAAGAACGAATCGAAAAACAAGAAATTGAAAGAAGTCCTAAAATTAGTTGCAATCAAGTGCTCACTGAATCCAATTATGACCGACAGTTGACCGGAATCTTACGCAAACACGAGTTGACGTCTTCGCCGACGAGTGGCGAACCGAAAGCTAAGAAGAAGAAGGTTCTGTTCGCTGAACCAGTGGTTAGCTCTAAATTGGAGTTCAATTTGTCGTCGTCTGCGAACTTCTCGTGCTTTGAGCCAATCACTGATCTGTTGTCCTTAGAGGTCACACAATTGACAAACAAACAAAACAACAGAATTCTTGTCCATCAAAACAGTACTTTCGACAAAGAATTCGACTCCGATTCACAACACAGCGATTCTCCACTTCTTTTTACTGACGAATCTTATGAACCAATTTTACCCACTTGTGGCCAGACTTCACATACAGACTCTAAGACCATTGATGAGGTGTCAGAATCTCAAACTTCAACTGTCGATTTAGAGTCTTCTCAAACTTGTGCCATGGTAAGAAATAGTATTTTTATTGTTTAAACTAAACTCTTCTCATATATTCAGGAACCGATGGATAACCTAAAGCCTATTATTGATGGCAACTCTTCGCAGACAAGTTCTGACGACATATTTATGTGCTCACAAGTGATGCCCGAAAGCACTCTTGACTTTAACGACAGTCCAGAAAACACTGTGAGTGTTGCCATTCAAACAGAGGATCCAGAGGAAGACCCAATAGTGATGGTTCCGATGAGTTTGTCTCGGGTCAAACTTTTATATCAATTGTTTGGAGATATTATCCAAAAGTTTGCCGATTCTTAGCGCAAAAGATAACTGTTCTCAAGTCTAGTAATATAATTGTTTTGCACTTAAAGTTTAGACCATGATTACATTCATTTCAATCTTAGTTTAGTTTTTGTCTACTTTTAACCCACATTTCAAAAACACTTATCACTTAAATTGTTTCACAAATGAATTGCTTTGAAATTATTTTTATTAACAAAATTTCAAAACAAAAGGAGTTTTTTTTACAAAACTTATTCGTCCAGAAAATCATGAAATAGTCAACAGATTCTTAATTTGTTTGGAAGGGATATAAGTTAACCCCTAATAAGTAAATATAACAACTGTTAAGCAAAAACCACCAGAGCTGTGATTAATTAGACATTACTTCACATATTTCCGAAGACGTCATAAAATAAACGATATTTTAATTACATTTTAATGTCTTTCTGTGCCACTCATCGATAGTTTTATTTTAATCAATATTTTGATTCTCATTACAGTTTTTATGCCAATCTTAATATTAATGCCATTCCTTAAGCCATATCCTCAACAATTAGATGCAATTCGTTAATATTGAATCAATTGGTAAACATTTTATGTCTAGTAATCAATTTTAGAAATATTTGTCTTTTTATTGACTTTTTTGAATGCCTTAAAATATGTTTAAAATTTTGTGGAATTGGTTTCAAATTTAAGAAAAATTATAATAAAATTAATGTATTTTTGAGTGAATTCAATGAATTAGTTATCAATACATTTAAAAGTCTGCAAAACTTACCATTAACATTTAAATCAAATATTCGAAAATTGTCATATATCCCGCCATAGTTTGCCGCCCAACCAATAGAGGCAACCAATCAGAGGTTAGTATTTTGGAGTGTGTGCTAACCATTCTTATGTCTGATTGGCTGAGACGACGGTCACAAAGACGTCATTCGATAGCAGACGTCAACTCACAAAACATGTTATTTAAATGATTTCTTTTATTTCAATTGCAATTAAATGACTGATCACTGCACGTCTATACCACTACCATGCTAACAACCATACTAACCCACAAAAGTTCAAAATAAAATTTCTATAATTTGTATGTTTGACCAAAGGATTTAGATTTAGCTTGTAGTACATTTTGCCAGTTTAATTAATTTGTCACAAATAAGACTACTTGAAAATCATTCTTCACTTTTGCTTAACTATTTTTGTCCGATTAATCACTTATTGGGTAATTTTTTCACTAGAAATAAGTTGAGACATATCCTTAATTTTTAGCGTTATGGCCATTTAAGCATACATTTGAATACCATTGTGTTGGCGAAGAATTCTTATTGTGATTGCAAATAGTGTAGCTCTGCCTTCATTTGAATAAAGAGCAGACCTAATGTCGAACCTTTCGCCTGATGTGGGCGACCAACAGATTATCGGTAAAACAAATGGGCGTCGATTCAAGAATTACATTTAATAATTGCAGCAATAATTATATCTAACGCTTTTGAATCTGGCTCATCTTTATCATTGCATCCATAGATTTTTATGCATCCACACATTTCGCTAATTTCTTAAAATATTAACCTCTCAGTAGTGACGCCCAAAAACATTAACTCTGATAACACCACTGAAAGCACTAAACTATTGTCGTATCAACACATCTAAAAGATGTGATAGATGGGATGGTTTTTATCAGGGATGTTCAAGGTCGACGGGTCTAGGGGGTGATTTTTCAAAACTTTTCTAGGGGGTCTAGGGGGTGGTTTTTAAAATTTGCCGCCAAACAAAAATGCAAATACAACCCGCTTCGCTTCGCTCGGCAAAAAGCTCAAAGGGAGGACCAAGGTAAAAATTTTTCGCCTCGCTTCGCTCGTCAAAAACACAAAGGGTCCCCCTTTAAGCTTTTTTTCCAAAATACGACCCACTGAGGGGTATATCTGTAATGTTAAATTTTCGAAAAATTCTAGGGGGGATAATCGTAAATTTTCGGCTTTAGGGGGTTATTTCGTCTATCTCACCTTGACCATTACTGATTTTAATCAATTGGTATATGATATATGAAAATAATGAAATCACAGAAAAGCCTTTTATGATGTGATTCTTAAAAGTAAGTTCTTTTACAGTTGTTGTATAGGTTTTACTATATTTAAGAGAAATGTATATACAATTATATAGTAATAGTATTGTTTGCGTCCAATTGAGATGCCATACAATAAATTGAAGTGTAATTCAATGAATTAAGTGATAATACATTTAAATGTCTTCGGAAGTGGTATTTAAATGTGTAAAAAAGTTGTCAGATTTGGCGCCGAAGCTATGGTGACCACCAATCAAAAGATTGGATCTGAGAGCATGTGATGTGCGCTCTGGTGTCTCATTGGATGACACGACAGACAGTGAGACGTGACTCGTGAGCAGACGGACAGCAGTTAAAGAGAAAAACAAGTAATCATATGATTATAAACACAATAAACTAATTAATGAGTTAATTGTCTGTTAGATGTCTGAGTGGTTAAGAGGAGCGACACATCACTACTTCACTCAATAGTCGATTGCAATCAATAACTAAATATTCATTAATTTTGATCTCAATTTGTATTTGTTATGAATGCAAATGAAACAAATGCTGACAAATCGATAACAGATAAGAGGCTTTGTCTGCACCACAACCTCAACAAAGACATGAGTGAAGACAATCAGGCAATTGGTATGTTTACCATTGATTAGTCACTTGTCGTCAATTACAAGACATAACACATTAAAAATATCTTAATTGAAAGCAAAGACAAAATCAATTAATTGTAATCATATCCGGAATTTGACGGAAAATTCTTAAATTGTTTTGATCTGTGGTTCAGTTGACTCGACGGCCTCCAAGTCAGTCAAATGGCCATTTGTTGATCATCGGCTCACACTGAAGAGGTCGACCAGTGCTGATTCTGTACTGATGGCTGACTCGTATCAGTTGGACGGCTCGGCTCAGCCTTTGGCGCACAACTATCACCACCGGACTAACCGATCCACTCAAGTCAGTTACTCATTACTTATTCATATCTTATCACAATTGTTCTCATTTTCATCAGCTCTAAGCCATAATATTAATAGAAAATCAATGCTTTTATCCGCCATTTCATTGAGAGCCCCCTCCTCTCAATTCTCAAATTTGACTTAAATACAATCAAAATGTTATTTAAATAGTTAATAGAATTATAGTCAAGCAATTCCGCGTATTTAGCAAGGTATTAAATGAATGACCTTGAAAGTGTCAGAAATCAACCTTCAAACCAACCATTATTTGGAATTCCCTTATGGCTGTCAATTAGAGGCACATCTTTTGGTTGTCTGATTACAAATTGTTTAGTTCTAACATTTATCTCATTTCTTACCATTGAAAATATCCCTTCAATTACCAAATATTGGATTCTTATTTTGGGAACCAATCAAATCATTTGACACCACTTTTCAATTAGAACTAAATTCCTATTTTGCAATCACTCAGACACCAGAAGAATGGGAGGAATCAGACAAAAACAAATGTGGAAAAGAAACCAAGTATAAAGAATTTAAAACTGAGGTCAGACACAATTCCGCAATAAATGAGCCAAATATTGTATTTCACAAAATATTGGTTTCGTTCTTACAGTCAGTTCAAACTAAAGCCAAATCTCAGGAGAAAAAGACTTATCTGAGTCTCATTTCCAACAAAGACCAGAGCACACAAATAAATGGTATTCCTCTTGAATCCACTCTTTGATATATTGACATAACTGTCCTATAATACTGTCATAGAATGTGATTCCCGGCCATCGAAACAAATGTTGATCCCGAGTGATATCAGTCCAATAAAAAGCACAAAATCGGGTCCCATCGCTATTCCGACAAAACTTTCGGTAGAAACCAGTCGTTCGGCAAATAGTGTCGAAGAACTCAATCAGGAAATCGAGAGTTTGGTTCTGAGAGGAATTTGCGATTACGGCGACCGAAAACTATGTGATAGGATTCCCGAAGGCCACAGAGCACCGGTCATCGAATTGCTTTGTCCTCAAAGGGCAGTCAAAACCCAAACTGTAAGCCTAGTGGGCAGTAGTGGCGAAAATAGCAGTGATTCCAGTCAACCAGAATCACCCATATTTGGCACAGGTTTGCGTCTGCTTTGTATCTCTTTATATTCAAATTTTAATATAATTTTGTGTCTCATCACTGATCAGAACCGGTGTCGAGCACTGAGACAAATGGATTAATCGACTGTTGCAGTCCTAAAATCAACAAATTCTTGACTCGCGAACCACCGGATGGATGCGAAAGGATTAAAATTCTTTCTGATGACGATAGGTATGTCTCTCACTGATCATAAATGAAATACTTATCTAAAATGAATGTTTGGTAACTGGTCCAGAAGCAATATGATCAATGGCTATCCGAGTGTTGTGCGTCCGGTTCAGCCGTCATCCGGTTTCGTTCTACTTCCGAGTCGGAGCTCTGCTTTTCTGCCGATATTCAAACCCAACGATTTGACCGCCGATTGTCTTCAAAATAGAATAAATTTCAGAAAAAGTTGAGATTCGTTGACAAACAAAGAGATTCTGTTTTTTCTTTGCTTTGAATCTAAATCTATAGATATTTAAGAATTGGTTTCGAAAACCAGTCTTTAAAACAGAAAATCTATTAATATATGACTTAATCACAACTTAATGATAATTATGAAGAAAGCTATTTATGGTTCGATAGTTTAGTCGATTTTCTCCTGTCTTTTAGCCCATACTTTGATGCCATCACTCTCTGAGTCTTTCATTCGAATATTAGAGACAAAACCCAAACCGAATGACTCGAACTTAGATTCTAAGCCATTCTATCGGTCGACACACAAACACCAGAATATCAAACTAAATGTAAGTCTTTATTATTGACATCGAGTCTTAAGCCTGTCTTCTCATCCCTGTCTCATCGCACTGTCATAATCGCACTGTATTTTAGTATCGATGGTCTCATTTAAGAATTGGTAGTGTTTTTACCTTAATTTGCAACTCATTTACTCAAATGTTTACTCGAATTCTCCAATTATTCTGTGTTTGAAACAAAAAACAAAAACAAATTTTTATCACATTTTCCACTCAATTATGACTCGAATTACTATTTTATTACATTTTTACTCAAATTAATCGCACAACCGATCGATAGCTTCAAACATTAGGCCTTAATATTAAATCAGGTCCTCTGTTCAGGTGGTGCCGAACATCAAAGTGCTGCCAATTATTCTAATATTAAACAACTGGTGATTACTGTCTCTTAAACGAGTCTTCGACAGTATTTTCAGATTAGATTTCATATCAGATATTCTATTAAATTAAATACCAATCCGTTTGTGAAATACATTCCCAGTCGTCAGTCGTCTCTGTATTTCAAATATTTTTATTTAATCTTTTTATTTAAAAATTGAATTCATTTTGATTTCAATTAATAATAATTTTATTTCATTTTTCTATTCAATGTCTTAATTGTATTGATTTTCAATGAAAGTAAGCAATAAATTTGAATTTCTTAACAGAAAATTATTTCATCTTTGATATAATTCACATATTTATTAGTCTTATTATTATTATAATCTTTTATGTGGTACTTCTCCACAAAAATAAAAATTTTCAAAATTTAGTCTATGCAAACAATTTTAACATTTACAGTTAAAGGTCTAGCTCAATTTTTATCAAGCATATTGGTTAGAGGAAAAAGGTGAATAAATATGGAATGTCGACAAAATCTTTTCTCATATGCAACCAGTATAAGTTGTCAACATTCATTAATATTTGAACATAATGTGTATTAAAATGAGCTAGATTAGAGGTACATATTGATTAAAAGTATTATTCATACATTTATACCTCAATTAAAATAAATCAAAAATATTTAAAGATTTCGAGCATTTGATAAAAATGGACTCAAATTAATACTACAGATAAGACTTCAGATATGGTTCATAAAAATTAAAAGTTCATAACTTTGGGGATAGAATTGGATCTTGCTTTACATTAAATAAATTAGAGAGGGATAATCATTTAGGTTTTATGTTAATAAAAACGACATTGTCAAAATGATCGTAGACTTTAAAATAGGCTATCATTCAAAGCATTTCAAAACTTATTGAAAATGTTTGAAAACTGCGCCAAAAGCTTTTCAAATGCCATCTCTCGGCTCAAAGCGAAGGACGAGTCGTCCCTTTTCTCCTTAACACGCGTTCAAACAGTTGGCGAACAAGAGGTCTGTTTACCCAATACTTCATTTAAATCAATGTTTTTCTCAATTTTGTGATTAATTTGAACCAAATTTGATTTAAGATAAAGAATGGCAAAGAAGCCGAAGAGTGAGAAGAAAGCCAAGTCGGCCCTCAATGAAGTGATAACCCGTGAATATACGGTACATCTCCACAAACGATTGCACGGCGTTGGCTTCAAGAAGAAGGCACCAAGAGCCATCAAAGAGATCAAGAAGTTTGCGCAGAAAGCAATGGCCACCGAAGACGTGCGAATCGATACCCGACTCAACAAATTTCTGTGGAGTAAAGGCATCCGAAATGTGCCGTATCGGGTCCGCGTCCGTCTCGCCCGTCGCAGGAATGAAGACGAGGACAGTCCTAACAAACTGTACACTTTGGTGACACACGTTCCCGTCGCCACTTTCAAAGGCCTCCAAACTGAGAACGTGGACGACGCCGAGTAGGGATCGCCATAAGTCCTATTCCATTGATTTTTTTTAAAATCGATTATAATAAAGAAATTTAATATTAATTTCCGTATAATTTAATCAGTTATTTATTGATATATTTTGAACGCAAAACAATCGGATTATATAATAGAATAGTCTTTTACTCCAAACTAAGAGTCATTTCTTGAGAAATATATTTATGAAAGTATAGGAAAATTGAAAACAAAATCCATTGCTTTTAACTAAATTTCAATGAAATGATAGCAAAAAACAAAAACAAATGAAATCTTCGGTTAAGAAAACCAATGATTGGTCACAAAAATACTATCATTTTCTCACATCTTGTGATTAAATCAAAACTAGAAAAGAGAGGAACGACTTCTTTACGACAAAAGCGATTCACTCAGAATAGTGTTCTCTAAATGAAAATTATATTGCGATTGACTTTCGGTATATAAGTACTGTTGGATCCGATCAATAGTTTCCAAACACTTTGAAACAGACATCGAGTGATTATCCACCAGATGTTGGCCATTGCCTAACAGAGGACTGAATGGTATGTTATCTATTGGTGAGCCATAGTTCTGGCTAACTGTGCGCTGGACCATAATGCTGGACATGGAGTGGGCGCCACTCACATTGGAATTCTGGCCCACAATCATCTAATGAGGTCAACATTTATTAGAAATCAATTCATTGAATATGACTGTAAGCTATACCTCTTGTGTCAACATTGTGGTGACCCGGGGATAGAGGGAGTGCTCATCAGTATCTGACATTTGAGTGGTTTGTTGTCCGACGACCACAAAACCCTCTGACGTCTCACCATTTGGTCCATTATTTGGGTTATTAGTGCTATTATTTGCGTTTTTATCCTTTTTACTTCTGCCGAAAACATTGCCTAAAAGGCTGTCCAACATTTTGGCCACTAATCAGTTCGGGAATTAAGTCGATTTGAAGACGAAATTAGAGATTGAATTTCATAAACGGATGCAAACAAACAATAATAGCCTTCAAACGAATTATTATGATTTTGGCTAAAAATAACTCAAAAACCAAATTCATTTCACTTTCAACGTTACGTTTAATCACACATTCATTGCCCCCAAACCATAAAATTCAGAAAAACATGGTTTTAGTTCATAATTATTAAAATTTGAACATAATTTGAGTGATAATTAAATTTAAAACTAATTATTATTTAAACCAAAGTCTTCAGTATCTTCTGTCCACTAATTTACTGAGTATTTGCTTAAAATTATATTTCAAAGTTGACACAGTGAAACCATATTTTGTACTTGTTCATTTGTTTATTATCTTCTAATTACAACTCAGTGAGTGGTTTCAAAACAATAATCTTACACAACTTCTACTATATAATGTAGTACACTCTGGTGCCATTTGTATCAACCTGGTCGGTTAAAACAAATTGGTTGATACATTTAATGGAAAGTTGATAAAAAATGGCCTTAGTGTAATCCTATTGCAAATACATTCATTTATTGATATTCTTTAAAATAATTATTATAATAAATTTATAATAAATACTCAAAACATGAAGTAATCGTCGATTTTTGTTTCAATTAATTGAATTTAACTTTTATTAAACCCAAACTCAATGCACGTGTTTGTGATGTTTTTCTTGAGTTTAGTTTCATAACAACTCAGAGTTCAATTGTTGATAAAATTGGTTACAATTTAGTACTGTTTTGTACTACAGATGGCCTAGATTTTAGTTGATAGAGGAGGAAATGTGATAGAACTGGACTTGATAGAAATGGCAGTGCAACAGTACAACATCATGGCACTTATTTAACATTACATCTATGGTTAAAGAACAATGTATTCGGCTATAGGTTGATAAAAATGGCATTGTGATACAAATGGTAGTAGATACCAAAGGCACCAGAGTGTACATCCAAAATGACTCATTGTAAAAGTGATAAATGTCTTAAACAGACATTTGTTTAAACTCTTATGCCTTTAATTGATAACATTGTATTTGAATGATTGCATCCATTATTGTGATGCGAGCCCTCTGTTGGCCACACTTTGAATGTCTGATTCGGGTCTTAATTCGTTTTACTTTTATTTTGACTTTAATTTAATTATCATTGAATTGAATCAATTGAAAGCATTTGTATAATATTGTTGACTATTGTCGACAATTGATCCGTTTGTCGCACAAATGATGAGTGTATTCAACGAATTCGACGACAATACAAAAGATAACAGACGTAACCACAAAACAGCCATTAAGTCGATTCCAATTACCGGTGCCGGAGATAACTACAGTCCAGATGGTGGACAACCACTCGACTCGATGACAGCGCAGCCAACTCTTCAGTCAACGCCATCATCTGTGAGTCTCTATATTTAGATTCAATTGTCAGTAAATTTGACTCGAATTGAATCTTGTCTTTAATGATAAAAATCGATTCGATATCGAAGTTAATGACATTTCGAACCACAAATCAATCGTTATTTTCGAACATATCTTAAGATATTTTTTGAGTCAATTTTATTCTCAAACCAAACATATATTCAAATATTGTTTTAATTAATCTTTAATTCAATTAATTTGAGTCTATTTTTATTGAAATTAATTAATTGAATGCTTTTATCTTATTTTTGAAGAAATTAATGAAATTTAAATATATTTTTCTGAATTTCATTTAAAGTATTGAAAAATGAATTTCAATTCATTCGAAAATATGCTCAGAATTGTGGTTCACTTTTTCAAAATTTTGATTCAAAAGAGTTATATTTAGTGACAGAATAGACTCAAAACGGGAAACCCTATTATGAAAAGAGTGATATTTGGCTTAAAAATAGCTATTAATTGAGTGAAAGTCGAATAAAATTCATGTTTTGTTAGATATTTGACGCCTACACTGGTTTTCATTAATAATTATTGCTTTCAATCCATGATTTGTCCCAAAACTGGTTTTTTCCAAAAACACATTCAAAACATTATTTAATACCTTTTTGATTAGACTCTAATAGAATTTCGATCGAATCAAAGGTTAATATAAAAACAATTTAATTTTTGTCTTCTTTTTAAATGCCTTTAAATTACATATTTTTGTTTGAATCAAAACTATTTATTAGTAATAAATTATTACTAAATTGAGTCTTTCCTTTACGATTGAATCAGTTAATGCCTGTCAGCGAATTACAAGAGTTGTGCGCAAAGAATGGTCTCCGAAATCCGGAATACCGTTTGGTCCGAACTGAAGGCAACTCTCATTCACCGATTTTCACAATAAAGGCTTTTCTCAATGGTATTCATTACAAACTCTTTGACTTTTTTTGATAAATAATTTCAATCTTAAGACTTGGAATTAGGGGAAGGAATGGCCAAATCAAAAAAAGCGGCCAAACATAACGCCGCACAAAAAGCTTTGATCGCTATAAGAGAACAGAAAATACTTACAAATCCCAAATCAGTCGATCCCTCTCTTGATTTGAGTAAATTACGAATTTCTGAATCAAATCACTGGTATTGTGTTTGAAATCGATATAAAATGATCTAAAAGTGATGACAAACTTTTTATAGCGATTCAAATAGTTCTATGGCCGAGTCTTTACCCGTTTCGAGTGATAGCCACTCTTCTGATGTGGACGGTTCTGCACAGCGAAACGCTGTCAGTATTCTTCAAGAATTGTGTGCAAAGAATTGCTTCAATTCACCAAATTATAAACTATCGGATCAAATTGGTTCTTGCCACGAACCTGTTTTCACCTTTTCCTGTGAAGTCGAGATCGGCGGCGAACAGATTGTTGGCAAAGCTTCGGGTAAAACGAAACAATCGGCTAAAAGAGCGTCGGCTGAGGACGCACTTCGCCTAATCCAGGAAAAGGAAATCCCCTTATACTCTAATAATAATATCAGAAAAGTATTGATTCTTTCAAAATATACCTTAAAATCAATTTTTATTAAATATTTGGAAATTCTTTAAGAAAACCCGAAACAATGCACAGAATAATAGCACGAATTACGATCAGTTGAAAGCATGTAAGGAGACATTGGAGCTGATGGAAAACTTGCAAATAAGACCAGATTTGGATCATTTACTCGAATCCACGGGTAATGAAGTGGACTATTGTTTTCGTATTAATGTAATCGCAGAAAAGTTGGGCTGTTTTGCGAATTACATCCCTCTCTCTGACGAGTGTTCGCCTAAAAAATACAAATGTTTATTACAAATGAGACGAAGTCAGAGTCAGTCCCACTCAAAACGGCTGCCGGTATTCGTCTCGTGGGGTAACAGTTCTGTCTCTGAGGTTCACGCCATGCAAATGGCCGCACAGAAGGCCATAATTATGGTTAAAGTTCTTAAAATGTAAACATTTTGAGTTTTTCAAGTTTTCATTAAAACAAAATTTTATTTAATGTATTTTAAAAACATTTTCATATTTTGATCATTTCGTCACAAATTTAATAATAATTTTATTTGTTTTAAAGAATTTAAATCAAAGTTTTTAATTTTTAAGACTTAAATCACAAATCATTTGAAATCAAATTAGTATTTAAATTAATAGTTTTTTTTGTTAAAATAATAATTCATATGAATTATTCATATGATTTGCATTTAATATATTTCGAGTTTTGTTAGTTTTTTGTAAGTCTTCTCGTTTTGAAACTTAAAAATTTTGATTTTAATTAAAATTTGAAATAAATTGTAAATAAAATAAAGCTTTTTCACAAAATCTGCACATTTTTTCTTCAAAAATAAAATCTTTTTTTCTAAATTCCTCGAACTTTTTTTTGGACTGAAAGGACAGCACATTTCCATATGAGTTAAGTACTAAAGAATGTGATCTCCAGATCTGCAATTTTCAATGTATTTTAGAAAAATTTGTGCCTCACTGTCAAAAACAAGGTCTTAAGTGGACATCAATTAAGCAATTGTATGACAGATAAGGTATTCCCCCGAACAGCAAACAATTAGACACAACTCCACACAAATTAGAGCCAAATGTAAATAAATCACAACATTTGACAAACGCTTAAATATATTATCGATTAATGCAAAGCAAACAAAAACCAATTTCAATATTAAGACATAATTTGGTTAATGAATGGCATGAATTCAAATGTGATGTCTGTTCCAGAAATACGATTCAATAGTGTTTGCAAACAATGATTGCTATTATAGACAACAATTGCCAAAACAGGTGAAAACATTTGCTAATACCCTGAGTTAAACATTAAATTCTAAATCCATTAAATTTTTAATTTATTTATTATAATGTGGGCTCAGGCATTCACTGGCTACCTGTGCTCCACGAGTGTGAATAGAGTGCCAAAATGAGCTCATTATCTCTACTTAATCGCAAAACTGCCAAACATTAACTGACATACTCTGACAGTGAATTTAGTGGACCACCAATTGAGCCAATGGTCCGGATTAGTGATTCCCCAAATGCACTGTTAAGTGATTGGTAGAGTTGTGGCACTCAAACCATTTGTCTCTTCTCTTGTTTTGAAGACCTGACTTATTGACACTTTAAAAATATTGTGCTTCTGATTAGGTCCTGGACCTGTCTTATGGGTTCCAGTATTTCCAATTTTTCACTTATCTGCTGACAAATTGAATGAAGTGATGGAAAGTGGCGTACATCCCATTAGTACCTGACATATATACAAAGTAGTTGTGGTAAGGGCTCAGTCACTGCTCTGTCCAATGGGTTGATTTGAGACTTACTTAAATCACACTTAAAACTGAAGTTCATATAAAAACTGGAAGGATTTAAGTTGCAGGTGCACTTACACTCACCTGACTTCACCACAACTTGTCTTCAGTATCACTTGTGATGACCACTGACTCCAAACTTAATGTTTTCAAAACTTTGGCTCAACTTTTAAAAAGTCATTCAATGCATAACATTTTGATATAATTTGATAATTGATTTCAATATAAAATGTTTATTTGGTTAAATTTGGTTTTGTTTTGTGTCCTAAATGTGACTAAACTGAGTACCTGTGCCTATATTTATGGTTTAATGCTTCATAACCCTATTCCCGATGACTTGGCGCTGGCCACCGACTATCAACAGGACGGTAATACGACATTGACTTCTATAAAGTGTAAAGAGGACACCGATTGTGAACAATCGGATATGTATTGCGATTCCCATTACCTTCAGTGCGATTATCTTCACGAAGAGGGAGAGCTCTGCCGTAGAGATGGGCAGTGCGCTGAAGGATTGATCTGTATTTTTGGCAAATGTGAAACACCAGCCAAACCCGGACAGAAAGGATCACGCTGTAGTGATGACAACGAATGCAAGCCTGGTCTATGCTGTGCTAGGCAACACGGCGAAAGAATCTGCAAAAGCAAACTCCAAAGAGGACATCGATGTTATGTGCCATTGGGTGGACTCGACTACAGTTTGAATGAGTTGTGTCCGTGTGATGAGGGACTCGACTGTCAAAAAGTCAAAATAAAACACAAAAAGTATGTCTAAAAAATTAACCCTCCTACTTTGTTTATTAATTAATTTTTCATTTCTCTTGTCAAACAGGAAAAACAAGTCTAGGCATACAGACAACCAGTATAATTATAAATGTAATTAAACTATTTATTTATTAATATCTTCAGATATATACGAAATTTTATATGCATCTAATATAATCATAAATTATTTTCTGTTTAAAATATCATGTTCATTAAAGTTTCATTCATAAAAATCGAATTCCATTCATTTACTGAAGAAATTGTAAATAAATTCATTTTATATACAGGAAAATTTATAGGTTCATTGCAAACAAAATTCAATATATTTTTTGATTCAATGCTTGTGTAAATAGTAGAGAAGCAAGGTAATAGTAAGATTGAGAAAAGACAATAATAATTGCTAATCAGGATAATAGAAGTCGAGAATATCAACAATCATAGGATATATTGCTTGTGGCGATTGCCATATAGTGGAGCTTAGAGTGTAGTTATCGATCAATTCCTTGAGACTTTATTCTCGCGAAAAATAATAGAATATCAGTCAATATTAGAGCCCAGAATTCAGTGCATGTGTTCCTCCAGTGCTGGAGTAGTGAACGCTTCACTTCTACTATATTTGTATCCAATGCAACGAGTTTTCTATATTAGGAATAAAGGGAGTTGTCTAATGTCAAAAGGATGAACGGGTAGCTATTTTTAGAATACCTCTTCGCTCTTTACTACTCGAATGGATGCCAGTTCACAATGAGATGCCTGTGCTACTGCTGTGATGCTTTCTAGCACACAATCTCTCTCTCTCTCTCTCTCTCTCTCTCTCTCTCTCTCTCTCTCTCTCTCTCTTAATTGACTAACATTTATCTTGTGTGTTTTCTTATCGCGTTTGTAGCCGCACCTGGAATTAAATTGCGAGTTCAAGGAAGGGAAGACCATAGCGGTGAGTGTCTTTACTCCCAACCACTTTGTGTGTTCTGTTTGCCAACTGATAGTATATTTTCCACTGAAAACATTCTTCGGACAAAATTATTGCCCGTTTTTATTGCATTTCATTCTTGAAATTTATAACATTTTTCAATAGTTTTTACATTCGATAAAATGTTTGCTTTTCTTTTGTGAGAAATAAAGCGTTTGACTGTTTTTCACTTTTATAGTCTTGGTTTTAGGTTTTTGCTCACAATTGAAACGTTTTATAATCTCTTAAAATTCAAGAATGAAAAAGAATTACAATATATTCGCAAAAATCAATTCATTTTCTAAAGTTTTGAAAAAAATTGATTAAAAGTTTCGAAAATATTCAACACTTTTGATAATAAATTGGGTTTTATTTGAATTTTATTCATTCATTTCAATCAAAAATTCCCTCTTCTCTGATGAGCTCTCCTTTTGAAATAAAGGCTGAGCTGAAGTCAAAGCCAGAATAAGAACAGAATTTATTAAACTATAGAATAAGTAGTCAGCAGAAGATATTTTCAAAATTGAAAATATATTTATTTATATTGAGTCGAGGAAAGTGCAAACTAAGCAATTATATATCAAGCACAATCCAGTTTAAGCAATGGTTGGGTATAAAATAAGCTCAGCTTTGATGAAAAAAGTAGTCCAAAAAAGGATTATCACATCTTAACTTATCGTGTCACTCACAGCATATACCTGGCACAGCTCAAGAAGGAACTCCAATAACTGTTAGCTTAAAAATAAGAAAAATTTGTCTAGACTCTAGAGAATGTTCTTGCAAAATACTAATATAAATAAAATGTGATCAAAAAGGAAATTAAAGTTCTAAAATCAACATTGGTAAAATTCTTGTGTTCAAAACTTAAGAGAAAATCTGATATATATAATGCATACACAGAAAATCCGTTATTTGTATCAGAATTAAAAATGAACTACCTTGCTCATTGAACATGTGGGGTATATAACGCCAGAACTTTATGACTGTCAATATAGCGCACATATGGTCGGACATTAAGCACATGATATTTGGCATACATTTGATATGACACTCATTCAGGGCTTCCTTTGATTGCCTTCTCCTCTATTCATTCTCTGTGTTGAGAATTAGTGGGCAATCAATAAAAAAAACTTCTCTATTCTGGAAATACTTTGTATTTTTAGGTAGAGTCTTATTGTCATTATCATCGCTGCCAACAGTCTCCCACTCCCTTTGCTGATCATCGGTTATATAATCCCTGCGCTCATAATTGAATAGATTGTGAATAATGTTTGATGTTTTGTATCTACTCTTGTAATGTATATTCTGTTCTTCTTTTGACTGATTTTGTTTTTTGTTATTTTTATGCGAAATATTGATTCAAAACATTTTTTCGTGGTATGGATTGACAGCAAAATCTGATTGTATAGATTTGAGACAAATGAGGACATCCATAAGTTTGCTCCCAGAGATATACTCAGCAGTAATACCACAAATCCTTAGACTATTATTCAAATATATTACTTCATATGACTCCTATTCGAATTCAATTTTCAATGAGTTATTGGAAATTCAGATGTAATTTATCATGCTAAGTATCTTTTATCGTGAATATTCAAAATCATTAATTTCTCTACTTAAGTCATCGCGAATTTACCCTATTATGTAAATTTTCAATTATTAAAATCTGAGCTTAAAATCATTTGAAAATTGAGTAATTTTTTCAAAATTATTTGAAAGTCTGAATCGATCGAAACATTTGCACAAATTCTTAGACTTAATGGAAAATCTCAAAGACTTTCTCTATTTACCATTTCTCGAATTTTTTCTCCTCGGATAACAAATGGCAGAACAGATTTCACTGGTAATCTGTTTATTGACCTATTCTGCAGGAATATCTAAAAAATCCAAAAATCCTGTTCTGAATATTGAATTTCTGGATATAAAACCCAAATGATTTTACTTAATAGAAGATACATGGTATAGATTTGTCAAGTCAATTTGACAATATTGAATAACCATGATTAATTTCATAGCCAGTGAATATCGCAATAAAACAATTTTGATATCGATGTGTAAATGTGAGCGAATCCTCATTTGTATCGATTGTGACAATAAAAATGAAAGTGTAGGTCAGATCGGATTCGGATCAGTGCTATGAAAAATCAGATCGGATTTATCTAAAATTCCGAATACAACGTTATTTTATGTATTATAACGTAAAATATACATAAACTAATCCTAATATATTTGTATGTATAAAGTCTATGAAATGAAATTAGTGTTAACTTTAAAAATAATTTAGGATCAGATCATATCGTAAATATTTATGTTCGGATCAGATTTGATGTGCAATTCTCGGATCGGATCCGATCTACACCTCTAATTGAATTGACGACCGAATAGCGGATGAAATTTCTTCAAATGAATTAATGTCTTCTCATTTATCAAAGTTTTTGATTCATTCAGTCTTTCAAAGCTCTCATTCATTATAAACAGTGAGTTGTAGTGAATCTAATCGTTAGACTGAAAATAATTGATCGACTTTTGAATGCCATTTATTGTCGTTTCGAATCAAACAATTTTTTTGATTTACAAAAGTTATCATGCAGTTTATAAGCCAACAACAACCATTAAGAAAGCCTTGTTTAATCATCCAGTAAATTATTTCTGAAAAAATGAACGATATTAAAGAATTTATCTTTTAAATATAAGAATGATGTGCTTCTAAGCTAAAAGATCATTGTCTTGTGTCAGCAAATTATCATGCAAGTCATTCATTTATCAATTTCAAAGGTAAATGACTTAAAAAATTAAAGAGACTCAAAGTTAACCCTTTCTTTTCAAATAATATAAACTTTCTTATATAACGTCAATTAACTTGTAAGAATAAAATTTACACAAGTATATGTCAAGTAAATTTATTAGGTGATTTTGTTTGTGAATGGACTTCAATCAAATGATTTGATTGGTTGACATTTGTAATACTTTTGGCACATGTTTTCAAAACATTGTTTTTGTTTACTGTTTGCTAACATTTTAGTGAATTGATTGATGTATTTCAGTATACCCTGAATACAAAACACTAGTTGGTGGTCGAGCAGAACTACCGTGCAATGTAACCCTTCCAGCTCCTGAAGATGCCATTACCTTGATTCTATGGTACAGAGGAGAAAACAGAACCCCGATTTATACGGTCGACGCCAGAGACAATCCGTTAGCTCAGGGCAAACACTTTGCCAGTGCGGACGTGTTTGCGGCGAACAGGGCATTTTTCGACCTAAACAGACGTCCAGCTCTGCTCAAGATAGATCCGATCAAACACGACGATGACTACGAGTACCGTTGTCGAGTGGACTTCCGTTGGGGCCGCACCATGAGCACTTTCATTCGCCTTAATGTCATCGGTAAATTTGACCTTGTTGATCAAGTGGTTGAATGTTTATTTGATTAATAGTGCCTCCAAGAAAAGTGATCATCAAAGATGAAAGAGGACAACCACTACATGACCTGATAGGGCCTTATGACCAGGAGTCAAATCTTAGGCTAGTTTGTGAAGCAGAAGGAGGTTTGTATTTTTGCCACTTATTAAAAAGCAAGTTCATTGACATTATATTCAAGGTTATTTCAATTGTCAATTAGTTAATTAAAACAATATAAATGTAATTTTGATTCTGTGCGGAATGTCTCAAATCAACGCAAATGTGATCATCACTAATGAAAAAATCACTGAATTAATGAGTAATTTATGTGAATATATGATTAAATGAGTGAATAGTTTTTCATTAATCGACGATTAATTCTGTGCTCTTTTCCTCTTTAAAAATGAATGAATTCATTAATAAATTAATGGAAATCAGAGACATTAGTGTCGACTAATTATTACTCCAAACAATAATTCACATAATTATACATATATTCAAAAACCACTAAATCCTAATCTTTTTTATGCATGAATTCAATGCGAGAGAGAGAGAGAGAGAGAGAATGAAAGATCTAATTATTGTATAGAATAACATATAATTTAATAAATGAGTGAATGAATGTTGTGTTTGAGTAATAATAGTATTGAATTCTTGTACATTTGGTTTTTTGTTTTTGATTCGTGCACTTATTTTTTCCTCATCTATGGTCAGGCAAACCTCCGCCCGCACTGGTCTGGTATAGAGAGGATCAGATGATTGATGACTCGTACACTAATAGTATTGATAATAAGACAATACATAACGACTTATTAATAATTAATTTGACGCGAAATGAGCTGAACATCAAATATTCGTGTCATGCGGTGAACCCCAACTTCTCGTCGCCGATAAGAACTTCTGTTACTTTAGATATCAATTGTGAGTACTTTTTGCAACTTTTTATTCAAATTGTGATCCTTTTGTGAAAAGCCATCAGAGCTTTGAATAAATTGAAAAATTGTTTTTAATATTTAATGGCTTAATATTTTTTTGTCTAAATTACAGTAAAACCATTAGATATTAGTATTAATTCATTGGAGAATCCATTATCTGCTGGTAATAGTGTGGAACTGATCTGCACGACAGTAGGCAGTCGACCACCGGCACAGATAACTTGGTACAAAGACAGCCGTCCATTAAGTCATTCCAGGTATGTATTATAATTAATTTCATTTAAATTCTATTCTGAGCCCATAATAGCCTTTTATTGTTCGGGAATTCCTTTTGAATTATCCATTCATTGAAAAATTCGTTGAAAACTATCCATTAAACCGAAAATATTGTATAAATAGTGGGCTTTAAAGTGAAATATAAACACAAATTAATTAATCCGTGAAAATAATTAATGTTTGAAAACATTTGTCTGTGTTTTCATTGAAATAGTTTTTAAAATTAAGTGTTTGTAAACACAATAAAATCCAATGTAAATACCGTTCCCTAAAGTGTATGAACTGTCAGTTACTCCAAAACTAATCATTAATTTTATCCAATTTTTTGATAGAAATGTTATCAATAGAGTAGAGCACAGAATAGAATAGTGTATTCTCTGCCTTCTCTTATAATGTGTTTATTATATTTGAATGCAAACATGAAGTGAGCGCACATCAAATGTGGGAAACCTGACCACCAGTGCCATTACGTACACACCATCTGCTGAAGACCACGGTGTTTATCTGTCGTGTCGGGCGGAGAACCTGCGACTGGCCAATAGTTCCATAGAGAAGGGGATCCGGCTTAATGTTCGCTGTAAGTTCCGGTTGGCTCTCCTTTTCCTACTGGTTCTTTTTTGCAAAGTTAATCACTACTACTTTACTCGTGACTATTGACTTTCCCAACGCACACATACACTGACTGACTCTCCGGTGCTATTCATCCAAACCATAGACTCAAAGATAAACTAAACTTAAGAGTAGATAAACTGGTGATGAAAACTGCAGTGAATACAAGGCTTTGCACCAAATGAATGGATGAGCAAAAAATAGTTGAATTGAGCCAAACATTAAAATCTCTTTTACTCTGATTTTACTGACAGTTGAGTTTGTTTTTCAAAGACTGTGCTCTCATTTCAAGCGTTAACTTTAATCAAAGACTGAGTTTTAAGCCTTTCATTCATTCATTCACTTCATTATATTCACACAAAAACTAACTTTTATTTGAAAGCAAATCGAGAGAAAAAAAAATTTAAGAAAAAGATTGAAATTTATGTCAAACTAATAGTGTGTTTTGGGAACTGTTTGGGAACTGCTGTCGATTTATGAGTTGATTATAGATTTGTTGTTTCGCTCATATTTATTACACTTTGCTTTTTGTGGTTTTGTTTTTGGCTGTTGTGTCAGATGCACCACAACTATCGTTAATGATGGGCACCAGCACTAAAACTGGTCAGCATATCAGCGAAGGCGATGAGATATTTATGAAATGCCAGATCAATGCCAATCCGCACATTCTTGTGATACAATTCTACTTTAATGGCACACAAATTGATGAGAGTTTAGAAGGTATTTCACATTCGATTCTTTTTCAACTCATCTTTCAATCTATTCATTCGTATATTAAATGATATTTTAAATTAAATGACAGCTATTTTAAAAATGAAACAAAATATTAAAACAAAAGACAGAATTATATAAAAATGATTTCAATTCTGTTATCAAAAATGTAAGGAAGTATAGACTCGTTAATCAAACTAAAGGCCAGTATTTTGAGTCTTGAGTTGAAAAATAATATTTCATTCTGTGCTCTGAAAAAATATATCAAAATTTTTGTCTGAAGGGGTATTCATTAACAACTCGAGTCTCGTAGTGAAGAGTGTTCGCCGCCAACATTCCGGACGCTATCAGTGCTCTGCCAACAATTCCGAGGGAAGAGGAGATAGCAATGAATTATTAGTTAACGTCACGTGTAAGTAATTATTTCGTAACAAATACCAAGGTAGAATTTTTCATATCTCATTTTTCTGGAAGGTATGCCCCAAATAGTTGAATACTTGCGAATTGAGAAAAAAATGATCATTCTTTTCACTCGTTTTATTCAGTGTTTCGGTTGAGTCAATAGAGATTTAAAAGTGATACCATTCCTATTCCTGCCTTCGCTTTGCTGTGTATTTTGACACTAAAATGTTTTAATACGATTAGCTTTGAATAAAAAAAGCATTTAAACTAAAACCTAAATAATTGATGACTTGTTTATGAAAATACTTTGTCTTTTGATAAGAATTTTGAGCAATCATTAGAAAGAATAACTTATTCTGTGTGAGACAACTGCCATCTATTAACCAATATTGAATTTTTACAAGTGAGACCTAGATGATTTTATAGAATTTTGTGCTCATATAATAAAAGTTAAACCCTTTTCAAACCCGTAATGTCTTGGAAAATATTTGGTTCTTGATTATAATTGAAGCTAATTTATTTGCTCTCTTGATAGACACACCCGTATGTAAGTCCCAAAAGCAAGTCTTTGGCGCAGCATTGGGTGAAGCGGTTAATATTGTTTGCGAAGTTGAGGCCGAACCACAAGACGTGGCCTTTCAGTGGACGGTCAACAATAACGAACTTTTGGGAAGTTATAATCAGTATAAGTTAGAGTCAACCCTCACATTCACACCGAAAACAAAAAATGACTTCGGAATAGTGGCCTGTCGTGCGAAGAACGCAGTGGGCGTTCAAATCGATCCGTGCATTTTTTCAGTGGTTGCCGCCGGTCTGCCCTCTCCTGTCAGCGGATGTTTGGTTGTGAACCAGACGTCGACATCACTGGTAATAGACTGCATCAGTGGAGACGACGGCGGACTTCAACAGAGCTTTCATTTAGAGCTTTACGACTCTTACAATTCAAGACTCATCACAAATGTTAGCCAAACAAATAGGGCTGAGTTCCGACTCAATAGCCTTTCCTCCGGCACACAATATGTAGCGGTAATCTATTCGTCCAATTCAAAGGGTCGCAGTCCAAGTGTCGACCTCACTGTTCCCACATTAGCTCTGCTCAACAGAAAGTTCGGTAAGTGTTGAGTAGTTAATAATTTTGCTCACAATCATATGTTTGTCTTCCAGTGGCTGACGGTCCGCGCAATGACGACATCAGCGCAGTATTCGCCGTGATTTTAGGACTCGGATTAGTTTTGGTCTTAGTTGTGGTCATTTTCTTCATTATCTGTAAGATTAGGACAAAGAATCGACAAAAGGAAAAGAGAGACCGAAGACTCAATTCTAAGTACTATTCCATTGAATAAGAGTTGAGACACACTTAAGACTAATTTTGTTTCGTTTGATTAGTAGTGAGATATTAGCCGACAATTCAAAAGAGGATTTGACTGAAATACCTGACACTACAGACCGCAAGAATCCGGATGTCGTTCCACCAATTGATGGCTATTCCGTCGGTTTTGTAGACAATGAATCCGATGAATATCACCAACAGATCCAATCGATTAATAGCATCAGTAATAATAGAGTTTCGATTAGTGCTCAGAATATAAGTGATTTTGTGAGTTATTTGCCATAAATTTATAAAAACATTCAAATTTAACCGTAATTTTTGCCACAGAATGATAAGCAGACGGGTATATATCCCGGTGCCGACCAAATGCTCTGCATTACACTAACGCCTGACCCTATTGTCAACTTTATTAACGTAAGAACTGTCCATAATTTTAATGAATTTTGTAAAATTGTATTCTCTATTGTTTAGTCGGCACCGGAAGATACAAAGCCCTCAATACAAAGACAAAGGGTATTCCCTCTCTCGACGCCTGTTTGACATTCAGTTGCGAAGAGTGTTTCGGCGAAGACCTACAAAATCGAGACATTTTTCGATGAACTTCTAAGCGAAGAGTGCCTTAAAATCACTTTACAATCGACTCTAAGAGTAAAAACACCAAAAAACAGATAATTTAAAAAATAATTTCCTAATAATTGAAGTTTTGAACCGATTTTTATTGACTTTTCATTGTATTTATAAAACACTATGAAATCAATTATAAATAAAATTTAAATTTCGATTCAATTTTAATTCATTCAATGGGTTTAGAGGGCAGTCAAGTAGAGAATTCATGGATGAGATGAGGTGGGTATGTTCAATTTTCATGGATGTTAAAGTCTAGTTAAGGAGCAGTAGAAGTTTTAATGAGGTATCTAGGTGTAACAGCTCAATAGCTCAGTTGGTTAAGGCGCAAGTCTTAAAAGCTCGCACTCCGGCTTCGCCGAAGGTCGAGCCGGAGTTCGAGCCCAGAGGCCGCTCTAAAGACACTATAAAATAGACTGTCTTAAGGAGCGAAGGGACAGAAAGACAGTATTTTTGCACTTTATTTGATTTTTAATTTCATTTTCAATTAACTATTTAACCGTTAAAAGTATTTAATGAAAATCGATTTATTTATTGGAATTTCACATCTATTTGAAAATAAACGTTTACAAACAAACATGCTCAATTCGAAATATATACTTGTTAAAAAGAGAAATTTGGCGACAAAAGACAGTAAATCTTTTGATAATCAATTTCAACAATATTTGTCCGGTAGAGAAGTGGACAGTCCTCATGTCTTTCAAGCTCTAGTTCTTCAGCCAATTTGATGGATGATTTGTTTGCATCGATTGTATAATAAAAGACTCCGTTTTTGACCGCAATTTCAAACGAATTGATGAGTTTTACGATTAATTGTTTTGCAATTTCTTTACTATTGGCGTAAAGAGGACTCAGAGTCGCAAAGTTTGAACTGTTTTCACGAATAGAACCGTAGCCAACAACAGCATCAGTGGCCAGATCCAATGCTGCGAAGGCCACACATTCCGGTTCTTTAAGCGATAATTTCAAAAGTTTATCCCTTCTGTAGTGATGGATGTGTTGGTCGTAACGAATAACTCCATCTATGAGTTGATCGTTAATAATTGCCTCCAGTTTTGCAGAATTTTTAACAGAATCCTTAATCCCTTTCCCAAAATAGATAACCATTTGATTATTTGTGACCACTTTGAAGCCCAACCTATCCTTATATAATTGGAGTTTGTCTGGAACTGCAAACAGACCACAATTCCTGTCCCCGATATAATTCATAACACTTTTAAACAACTTTTGGCCTATTTTTCTACCAAAACAGTCTTTGCGCACAGCATAGAGCCCAATAAAAGCAGAGTCTGGTCTTAGAAAAGGTCCGCCACAGACACCAATCACTTCATCTGAAAGATAGACATCCAGAACACTGAATGGAAATTTAAGAATTGCTTACCATTATTAGAATCTATGGCCACATAAAAGCCATTGCAATCCATTTGCAAATAAGTGGAGAGGGAGTGCTTCGCTTCGTACAGACCATGACTAGCAAACACTTGCAAAGCACCCGATATGTGACTTGTGGTCATTTTTCTTATCGAGTAATCATTCGATTTTTCTGCCTCTTCGGCCATATTTTCGTTTAGTCCAGAATTAAAGTGTTAGTCACGAATATACGGAACACAAACTGGTTTTGCGACGACTCAGGTCTTATGAGAATCAATATTTGCAGAGCTATTGAAAACCCGAATACTTTTGTGCGAATCGAGACAAAGATCTAAAATCTGTTTTTAACATTAAATGATGTGAAGGACACAACTGTCAGATCTCTTGTGAATCTCTGCACTGAAGCTAAGGAAAGGCTCTCCAATTGTGATGAATATGTTTTTGATTCAATTTTGGCAAATGTTTTAAAAACCAATAATATTGAGAATAAAATGTTGGCATTGAATTTGTTTGAATAAAAGGGTTAAAAGGGTTTCAAATTATTTATTCAATAATTTTCATTTTGTTTGTTTTACAGTAAAAGCAGAATATATGATTCATCCAATCAGAGATGATCCTGCTATTTAGTTTTTATAACTAATTGAATTTGTAAATTTAAAGTTAACGAGGAAATAACTTGATAAGTAAAGCATTATCTTGTTCAATAAAGTCATTTATCACCAAATTAAACTAAATTGAATCTCTTAGGTTTAATAGAAAATTATCAATAATAGGAGGAATGGGTTTTTTGTGGCTTTCATTTTGCACAACATATAAATTGAAATCAATTCTGAAATAATCCCAAATTTCGATTAAATTAAAATATGAAAAATAACAAAACGATTTCAAAGATGTGATAGAATTAATTGTATGCTCTTACTCATTTTCTCAAAAACTAGAATAAATAAGGTAACTAAGTTAGAAAACAATTTTTGATTTAAATTTATAATTTTATGTAAACAAACCTTCAAAGTTCAATTTGGAAGTTTTATTACAAAATAATAGATGTCACAATTTAACAAAAGATGTTAAAACCATCTTGTAGAAATGTTTCTAAAATCATTTCAAATTTCTCTTTTAAAATACAAAATTACGGAAAAAATCTAATTAAATGCGGCAATTCAATTTATAGCTGATCAACACATGCTGGGTGCAGTCACAGTTTTTACTTGGCTACTTAAGAGTGCAGTATGCATTCAACATACATAGGCCAGTTGAACTCGCTGTGTTAGAAGTTCTAAAATGAATGACTAT